>JAQMYJ010000037.1:24177505-24211100 GCA_030014305.1 Clarias laeviceps
ATATAATTTCTCCCAAAAACAATTATTGATCTGGTTACTGATGTTGGACTGCTATTATTTTGAACACAACTGTATATAGTGAATTATTCAGTTGGCCTAAAATACCATGCACATGCAATGAATGGACAGTGCAGGTGTGATCTGCTCTTACTCAGCTATGTAAACAAAGCTGATCTGGTTTTGGTCCCAATGAGGAATGAATGGGTGTGCCGGCCTTTTACAGGTTTTTCTGGTTCTCTATACATGCAGCAAAACAGCATTTGTCTACTTTGAATCAGACATTGGAAAGAATGCAAGGCATTACATGTCTTCTTTGACAGAAAATCTTTCCAACTTGGTGTGTTCTAGAAGAACGAAAAGCTTTTCTGGTAAACTGCTTGTGTGATAAGTCTTTGTTTTTCTTTCATTTGTCATTTACCATGCGGCACATCTTGACGTTACTATGTTTTAAAGTGAAAAAAAGGGAACTGGTTGGTTATTTTTCTTTAATTCAAAGAAATTTCCGATAGAAATTACTAAGAACCAGCTTAACAATTCTGATTACTATATATTACACATTTAAAAAAAAAAGCACATAAAAAAAAAAAAACTCTTTAAAAATGACAAAAAATAAATTCTATATACAGAATTTACATATACATAAACAGCTCTTGGCTGAAGCCAGAGAGAGAGAAGGCAACCACCAGTCTTTAGTTTTTGCTATTGGATGCAGTCAGATAAAAAAAAAAAACAGGCATGAAGTTAAACATTTTGGGATTAAAGGGATACCAAGTAATCTGGAAGGGAAAAAAAAAAAAATAATAAATCTGTTTTGATGCTTAGTAATAAGCAGAGTAAGCAGAGGGGTGTGTGTGTGAAATCGATTCAATTAGGTATCACGGTTCTACCCAAGTGATACGAGCAAATTATTTGCAAAGTTTTTTTAACAAAATCTTAAAAAAAAAAAAAAAAAAAAAAAGGATTGCGAATTAATATTAATTAATGAATTAATTAATATAGATTCATGATATAAAATTTACAGAATCGCAATACAAATCGAATCGGCACCTAGGTGTCGTGATATTGTGTCAGGTGATCCAAAGTGATTCCCATCCAAAGTAATAAGTAATGTATAAAAGTCCAGGGCATGATTTACATGTATATGAGGTGGGCGACCTAGTAAGAACATGGCTGTTAGGTGGTCTGTGTTTTTAAAACACCATTTCAAAGCAGTGTTAATCTTGTCAATACGATGATACTAACTCCTGGTCTTTTTATAAAGACATACATATACACACAGCAGATGGACAAACGTGCAACACAGTGTATTTTAAAAAAAATGAGTGTAAAAAATTCATCTAGTAAACACATGATTAAAAGAGCAACACCTACAGGAGTGGGACAACATGACAGAAAAATACCGAATGAACCATTTTCTTGCATAGCCATGTTCAAAGCCCTTGTAATCCAATTGTTTTGCATAATAATTTTAGTAAAACATTAATTTCCCTATAGGAGAGTAAACTTCAATAGCAATATAAAGATTAGTCCGTCACGTTCTTTAAATAAACTGCAAAAAGTCCACGTTTCACACAACAGGAACCAGCTGAGTTTAGTCCTTCATATTAATATTTGCTTTGTGTCCGTGAAGAGGATTTACGATTGTAATATCCCTCCATGGCAATGGAATGGTCCAGGCGATTTGGCTTGAATACCACCTCGGCCGAATCGCTATTACCATATTAAAAACATCTCAAAGAAACTCCACAGCAGGCATTTATTAGGGCAGGCCAAGTTCCAGAAGTGCTAGCACCAAACACACACTCAAAATGCGTTGTTTTCCCAGAGTGTCCCAAAGGCCAATTTCGGTTCTGTTGCAAAGGGAACGGGTTCTCGTACTCTCTGAATGCCGGCCATGTACGTTCCTGGCTACATAATATTCCTTTAAAAAACACTGATGCTTGAACTTTTCACTCAGGTAAAAAACAAACGAACAACAGGGATTTGAAAAAAGGCACAAAGCATGAAGTTCTTAATTTCCTATACTATAGTTCCAGGCTTGGAGTCCTCATGCCAGTAAAGTGTCTGATCTTCAGAGTCAAAACTGTCCACAGGGCTACTCAGGTATGAATCCATTTGGTTTACGTCTACGTATGACCTGAAACAGAAAACATGGCATGAGAAAAGTGCAAAAGGAAATCAGATTTTTGCCCAGATATTTCTGAATCTTTTAACCCCTGCTTTGTCGACATTAAATCAATTCAAACACATGGCCAGAAACAGCTGCATTATGATACTCTGCAGTAAGCTTTTCTTCCTCAGGTTTTATGGGAATAACAAATTGTAAAAATTAAGAGAACTGAACCGTGGTCTCATAAAATGGTTATGAGTAGGTTTGTTCAACATGGGGTTAAAACATTCAGACATCTGATGAAAGGCGTGCACAATCACAAGTACAACGCATAGCAATCAAGACGTTACATGATCATCCTCAAAACAAGACGCCACCCGTCTAGCTTGATGCCCGGCACACAGGACCAACCCACCACCACTGAACACACAAACCTATACAGCAGCGCGCAGCAATAAAGCTGAGCCACTAGACAGGTTTAGTGCATCAGAGAAATAATTGTTAGGAATAACAGAAGTTAATTAAGCACACAGGTTAGAGAAGCAGTGTGGGGTTTTTGTATGCAGCTCACCACATTGTTTAGTGCTGCAAGATGCACTAGCACTGAGTGTAATAATAGTCCTGGTCATAACCACTGGCAACAGCACCAGGCATGTCTAAAGTTCCTGGAGCTGGGCTCCTCCTAGCAAACGGAGACGGAGCTCTGGGGCCTGGGGGCGGAGCTAGAAGATGGGGCTGGTGGCTGGCATGAAAGTAATGGTGGTTAGTCAGATAAAGCAGAAACCTGTGTGTGTTTTCTCTGCACACACATCTAGGATTATGTGCACCAAGGACATGATGTTAATACCTTTCTGTCTAGAGAAACAGATACATTTAAAGCCATGCAACTTTCCTTTCATGGAAGGGCAATCCCAGATATACCACACAAACCACAAACAACATGAAGCACAGACAACCAGAGACTTCTATAACTCGACTCACAAAACAGAAAACACATAGAACTAAGCACATTTTACTTACTATCAAGGGCTACATTTAGCAAGGAGGCTTTATTAACCATGTCAGTTTCAGAACCATCACAGCCCGAGTGCTCCACACGATAGCGGGAAGGAGGAGGTGGAGGGAGGGAGAAGTAAGAGGATGAGGAAGAACAAGCACTGGGTAAGAAGGAAGGAGGTGGGTAGTGCCAGGAGGGTGCAGGGTGTGGACTGAAGGCATGTCTAAGGGAAAAGAGGATGGAAGAAAAGCAGTGGGAGAGAGGAAATGCAGGCATTGTAGAGAACATAGTACAAGAGTGAAGTCCTACGCTCTACTAAATTGTAACCCATAGAACACCGACAGTAATAATCTCCAATCACAAAAGATGTAATGAGCGGGAATCAGCAAAATGTATTTTGAGTACAGGTCCACTGCACAGATAAACAGTGAACCGATCCTCTGCAATTAGTGCATTCCTGAGGCATAAGGTGTATGACACAGTGGTTAAGACAATTCCTGTAATGAACTACAAGGTAATTAAGGTCTAGAGGCTCTTACCGGCTCTGTGGAAGGTGACTTTGATGGACTGAGTTGTAGCCATAGGCATGCTGTGGATGAAGACCCATGCTATAGTCTGATATACCCACGGACAAGTGATCACGCCAGTTTCCCGTGTTGGGTACTGCAGATACTGGAAATCAAGAACAATGCAAATCAAGTCGGTGTAGAAAAATATATAATAAATGTCTTTGTATGGAGTGCATTAAATTAAAAACGCACATTTCCTTTCTTAACCTTTAGTGACTCTTATATACATCATCTGACTGTGTTATCTATTTCAGAAACCTCCCAGGAATGGCTCGCAATTACTTTACAGCATCACTCGGGAATCGAACCAGCAATCTCCGAATGATAGGGCGAGCACTTTACCACTGCGCCACTCGGAGGCCCGCAATTACTTTTCTAATGGTTAGGACCAAAGGTTTTCATAACACTCCTATTTTTCTAACTCAGCCAGTATCTCTCCCTCAGTTTCGTGCACACCCTCACAAACGTGATCTTAATAGTTTTGGCCACCACTATAACATGTGCTAAGCAAAAAACTACCTCCGGTCTCCAGGTCTCCTGACTGCTCCCAAAAAAAAGGAAGACCCTAGTACTAACTGTTCTGGGTATATCTGTCAGAAGCAGCACACACATTCACTTTGCCATTTCATAAGTCTATGAAAGAGATCAGGTTACTCTTGCTCTGTACACTGAGAGTCATTGCTAAGACAACCAGCCTAAACCATGACCCCCCCCCCCCCCGCCCCGCCAGAAAGAAACCATTTTCACTAATCAGCCTACGAAAAGTGAAGTTTGCACGTGCCCCTGCTTCACAATTTCTCCAGGAATTGTCTCTAGTTTATTCTTGTTATTTGCTGCTCAAAATCCTGAGAGCTCCAATAAGTTTCTCCACACCCTCACAAGAAATCCAAAATGTTAGGGGTATTAGTTTTAGGACTGTTTGACCATTTGTGCCATGTCAAAGCAGAAATGACTAACCTGAGGCATATGGGGAACTGCGGTCATTATAGCTGTAAGCATGCTGTGCCATCCTGTAGGCCAGGCTTTGCTGAGACTCCCTCTCGTACTCGTACGACATGGGCTTGTGGATTGTGTTCCGATTGTACCAGCCTCGTAAGTGCTCAGCCACCATCGCTTTCTGCATGTTCTTTGTTAGGTTTTCGTTCCTCGATGGCGGACGACTCCTTGCCTGCCTCAGTGTAGCGTAAGGATTCTGGCTCATGCTGTCCGTCTCAGTGTGACTGTAGTCACAGTATTGATCTTGTGCATGGTAAGACATAGTCTGATAGGAAGGATTTACACTATAGTGACCAGCCGCCTCATCCTCGTACACATAGCTGCCGTTGGTGTACGGTTCTGCATAGCAGGGGTATCCAGCGACGTAGTAGGCTGTTGGGGTGGACCGCGGCTGTGCTCTGTAGTTGTGGCACAGAGGATTATTCTGTGCCAGGTTGGGCATGCTGCCCGTATTAGCGTAGTTGCAGTTCCTCTGGCGACGATGGCGGTTCCGAGCGCGTGAATGGCCGTAGTACTCCGTGCTCGACTGGCTGGTGTGTGAGGAGACATCATCGAGTACTTCGGTGCTGTTGCTGCGCCGTGCGGCGGGGGTGATTGTGAACACCGGCTCGGGGCCGTCACACTCTGAGGCAAAGAGGGACTGAGACTCAAGACTGCCACTGCGTTGGCGGAAGTGCTCAGGTGGGTCGTCCTCACACCTGTATGCGTTACCAAAAAAAAAAAGGTGTTTGCGCATCATTATAAAGGTTTTAAATAGAAAGTTTGAATAAAAATTTTAACATGACTAGCAGCTTGCATGATCACACTGACAAAACTAATGGCTGCAGATGTAATTAGATGTTGCAAAATATTAGAGACAGAAATCACCAGTGACTAGGTGTCGATTTGAGTTACATTCAGATTCTATTTGATTTTATAAAGATCCTGATGTTTGTTTTTTTGGTTACAATTTTAAACAAATTGAACAAATAATTTGCTTGTACCACATAAGACACCGTGCTGCTTGCCAGCCAATCAGTGACTAATTGTGTGCAAAAAACCTATAGGATTACAGAGGAATGGCAACAATTTACCACCTCAAATGCAAACATAAAAAATAATAATAATAATATTTGAGTTATTGTGGTGCTACACAAATCACCACACAAAAGAATACTTCACAGAATCATTTTCCCTGCGTCTCTACTCCATATTACACATGTATGCATGGTGTAAATTTGTTCAAGCAGAGTGGAGACTAAACTAAATGAGATTAGTGTTGATGTTAATGGGGTTGACATGGATGCATGTTAAAGTGAGACAGATATAGAGGCATGTTGTAGGGCTGGAGATGGGTGTCTGTACAGTGTTGAGGCAATCAGTACCTCAGCTGGATGCTGCTGAAGGCGTTGCGCGTCAGCTGGGGTGTTGGCGGCATGCTACGCGAGTTCCCTGCTTGCCTGGAGGGAGCGTAATAGGGGCTACTATGCGGTGATAAACCATCCTGAGAGACGTAGGAATAAGGTTCTTGGACTTCAGCATAGTTTAATCTGTAATGCAGATAAGGAGATTGCTGTCAAAACGTTGACTTCCTCTTAAGCACTTTCCATTACGGAAACTGCTGCTTTAAGGGCCGATGGGAAAACATTCGATAAATAAAAACCGCTGATTGTTTCCTGCTACACTTATGATTAACACCTAAATGAGCATCTCATTAATCAAACTTAACAACTTTACAAACACAACAGCTGAAAGAGATTTTGTCTATAAAACCTGTTCATCACACTGCACCAGTAACACACACTACCATTTTAAAAGAAATAATTCCATGAAAGCTATCTCTGTAACAACCCCATTTCCTTTACTGCCTACTTAATTTGTTGTTTAGCAGTCATTCAAGAACAAGCTTGTCTCACACTATTTTTAACACACCGAGTGTGCTAGATATGATAAGAGGTATAGACAGAGGTACAAACCGAAGCTGGAATGTATGTCTGGTTCCTAACAAGCCTTAACACGATTTTACAAGACTGAACCAACCAAAGCCCCAAATGCAAAGGAAAACCCCAGTTAAGAGAGACGCAGAGACACAGAAGACTGCTACTGCTGGGAGGACGTCTCACCTGTCAGAGTTGTGCGGTTCTTCGGATCCCCTGCGATTCGGCTGATATGGAACGCCGAGGTTGTCAGAAGGCCGTGGCGAACACTGAACTGAACGGGAACGCTGCCGTTGCATGACAAACGCCTCGTCTATGATGAACGGCAAAGAGAAAGTGTTAGAAGACGAAGGTTAAAATGTATAGAGAGGTTTAAATTTTCATATGACAAAGTAGTAGGACTACATGTGAACTTGGTAAAACTTTTACCATCATCCAGATTTAAGCTGTCAGACAGCGAGCTGAGTTCTGATGCATTCATGTCATCTATAACAAAGTTCAAGATTTTTGTTTAACACACTCATCCTGATCACTATTCTTAGCCACATACAACAACATAATTAAACTAATATGAACATATGCAGTCTAAATAAATGTATAGTAGAATATTAATAATAAGTTAAAAAAAAAAAAAGTTTGTTCACATCCAGGTAAATAATGTTTTTTTTTTTTTTTTTAAATAAACTAAAAAAAAAGGTGTGTACCAGGGATAATCAGCGAGGCCCTTTGTGTGGGTTTCTTCCCCTTCAGCACTCTGTATTCATTAATTTCATTCTCAATCGTTTGAAGTGTCTTCATAGCATCTTCAAAATTCCTCCTCCTTTTCTTCTTCACAGTTTTACAGAGCTCTGTTTCATTGGCAAGCTTCTTTGCTGCTTCTACGATCTTTCGCTGTAGAGCAAACCGACTTTCTAAATTCCTTAAATGAGGGTCCTGGGGGTAGAAAAAAAAGGGCATTTAATAATTGCCATTAAGTACCATTTAATGTAACCATGGTACTGAAAGTCAGATAAATATAAATGCAACATACCGCATCATAAGGAAAAAGGTCATCTAGTTTGAAAGCAGTTCCTACACGTCTTCTTACAGTAGGAGGCATCTCTCCTGATGCTAAGGGGTACTCTTTAGGCAATTTACCTGTAATTTCCTAGAGGGAAAAAGATATTTTTTATTAGACAATTTACAAGTTATCAATCTACTACAGTGATCTTAAGTTAAAAGAAAACACTCACTGCTTCTCTGAGGCAAATCTTCTTAAGCTCACTCAATTTCTCAGCCAGAAGATCTTGAAGGCTCTGCTCTTTCTTCTTTAACTCAGCAATTTTCTCTTTCTTCAGTTCCTCATTTACCTCAGAATCTGCAGAACCTAAACACATCAACAAACCACAGGTTTATGCAAATGAAAATTACATCAAACTCCAGTGTTCAGCTTCACCTAATAAAACAGGACCATCAGGTTAAAGGCTTTAATAAAGAAGAAATAATAAATGTTAGATTTATTACCTGCAGAGGCCAAGCTTCCGTTGCTGGCCATGATGAGATGGTCTTTGCTGTCTCCGCTCACCAGCCTGCTCACTCTGGAGGATCTAATTTCCGTAAGGTCCATGGCGAGGTCCCCCAAGTTCTTTGATGTGCCTGTTTTAGACTTGGATGAAAATATGAAGATCAGCTAGGAGACTAGACGGATCAATTTAAGACAACATAAGCAAATGCATATCCTTCCACCGATATAGGATGTTTGTTTTATTTTTTCTTTTCTAGATCATACTGCATCTACAATACAAGTACATGAAAGCGACATCTGATCTCTCAAACTTGTATACAAAATTATACCAAAAATCTCAGTTTTTAGTTATTACTACTAAAACATACTGCATATGCCTACACAATGTGTTAAAAACTGAAGAAAACTTCTAAATCTAAAACTTAAAAGCAAAATCATTTACACAGCTGCATGAGCTCCATGTCTACATCGAGAAAGCATGATGTAGATAATGCTGACAGACTCACTTTGCTCTGTTTGCAGTCGAGATAGAACTGGTGCTGGCTGATGGCCATCGCCCAGATGGTTTTGATCAATGAGTGGCTGGCATACCAGGTGTGGATAGCCTGTCCGGACTGGCCGAAAGTGGTCTTGGATGATGCTCTCCTGAGAATCAACATCCACACATTAAAAAAACAAAACAAAAAACAAAAAAAAAAAAAAAACAGCACACCCAAGCAGTACAAAGGTCTAGCAATGTGTCAGGTAGGATATGTGAAGACCATGGTGCAAGTCAGTAAGCTATAGCTGGCTATTTCACAGGTCGTATGACATTATTATTAAAAAAGAAGTCAAGCAGTAATGTCATTTGTGTTTACACATCAACTTAAACCCCCATTACATATCAAATGCTTCAACATGGATATCAACATTGACCTTGATGCTGTGAAGAGTTTTGATAAAAAGTTTTTTTTTTTTTTTTTTTAAGTTTTAAAAGCCAGGCAGCTTCAATCAAGAGCCATGGATAGGCGACTATCACTTATGACTAGGGTTGCCAGATGAAGCATTTTTAAAATTCGAAAGAGACTGAAGCACACAGCAGAAATGTTTCAACTGCACTATTCTTAAACCGTAGAAACAGGCTTTTTCCAAGTTTGCATTCAATCTCCAAAGAACGCAGAGCATCAAAATTACTTAAATAGTGTGAAGAGCTAGGGAGGATGTACAAGGTAAAAATGTGCCATGGCTCAGATGTGTAACTCTCCTCTTGTTTTACCTGGGAGGGTCGTTGACCTCGACTGCAAACTTCTTCTCACGGAAATACAAGTTCTCTAACTGCTTCCAGTGAAAGACCTACAGAAGGATATCAGCTTCAGGTAAATTATTCGGAGAATGAGCAAATAAACACAGTATTGTACATGAGATGTTTTGATACATTGAAAGGGAACAGCCGAAAGACAAAGAAGAAGAAGATAAGAAAATATTTACATTCTCATTATTTCAGAAAGCATGATATCATTAAGAACTCCTCAGACAGACGTGTGTTTAAAAAAAATTAAACAATCTTTCGGTCATTTTTCTGAGAAAGAAGGGGAAAATAAACAAACAGGACTTGGTGGTGTACATTTAGCTGGAAACAGATGACAAAAGGGATCTGCTACAAGGTCAATTTAACACCACTGGTGCTATAATGAAACTATGAGATGAGCTATGTTCAAAGCGACAGCTTATTTCCAAATCTGCCCTAAAGGAGGGGAGCTCAAAACAAGGCCCTTGATATGGTCACTGCAAAACATCTGCTACCGATAGACAATGTGCTTGAAAACTTTTCCTGGGAACTCATCTCTAGCTCTGTCAGACTCAAAACAGTAATAAAACACTATGTATTCAGTGCATGTAATCATGATGACAGATTACCTAGAAAAAAAAGGCGGAAACGCAAGTGGACAACCCCACAACCAGGAAACACACTTCAGCTCTTTCAAACACGCGCAGAATGAAGGACATTTAATGACGGTAGACAGCTGAAACTAAATATAATGTGTTAACTATTTCGAATGCGCTTAAAAGGCTCGCCCATATTTTCTTACACAAACTTTCGAGAAATCTAATATTGAATGTGATTCATTCGATTCAGATTGAATTAAGAAAGTAAATAATATAAAAAGTAAAAATATACCAGACAGAATAACTAATTACTAAATTACTGTGCTGTAACGTACAGATCCAAATGGAGCTCTTACCAGTGAGATTTAAAAGCCTCCATAAAGTCCCTGGTCTATCAAACCGGCTCTGTGGAGTCGTATGCTCAAGTTTCCCACAGGGTTGAGGCTCCCTTGAACAATACACTCTTGTCTGTTCTCAGAGAACGCAAAAGGTGTTGCAAGAGTTTCAGCTCAGTAAGTCCCTCCCATACACCCCTCCTATGTGTGACATCATTAAAATCTTACTCCGACCTATCCCATTTGCGGCAGGTTGACAACTCTGAGTAGAATACACACTTTTCCACCCCTCCCTTTCTTCTTCTCTTCTCGGTCCTGTCCTGACTAAGCCTACACTCATTCTCTTGCTTCTATCTACCGCTCCCTTTTGTATTTTTGGCTTCAACTCCATCCTCAAACCAGATTTACTGGTTACACACTAAAACCTTTACTGCTTCCTTTAATGCTTTCTAGCATGCAGCAGATATAGCACATGATACCATTCAACTTTATGCTTAATTTTCTGGTGTTTTTGTGCGATTCTTTCTTCCAAAGCCTGAATTGGCTCAAACAGTTACAGCAGATCCAGACCCAGACTTCTCACCCCTCCCAAAGCTTCCCAGGGCAAATATGCATGGAATCTACTACTTATATTTAATCATTAATCGCTGGCCATGGCACTCCTAACCTCTTAGTAAAAACAAGACGGCCCCTTTAACCACTGCTCAACCTGACAAAAGAAAATGTTTCACCCCTTATCAGAAGCTTCAAAAATCATATCTCTCTACTAGATGCCACAATACACAGATAGAATGTAGACACTACAGAAAGATAAAAGTGGAAGCAATGCACAAAATAATGTAAACCTGGTGGAAAAAACAAAACAAAACATAGCTCTAAACATTGTTAGAGCTGGTATTCACACCACAGGGAAGAGAAAGCAGGGGGGAAAAAAAAAAGTGTGTAATGTGACGCTTCTAGAGTTTATTTCCGCATAAGAGCCATTTATGCAAAGGACTCAGGACTGCTTATCATCTCTTAGTGTGGGACATCTAAGGTTTATCCAATTAGATGTCTTTGTCCAGCAATTTACAAGATGCTTCACAAATAATTCAATTAAAGGATAACTTTATTTTATCAAGAATCTGAAAAAAAAACAAAAAAAACAAAACAAGGCTATAGCACAAATAAATTACTTTAGACTTCCTCAACCTAGAATTAAGCAGGCTACTTAAATTTCAAAGGAGTGCTTTTAGGTAGAGCAGTCAGGAGGTGTAAACGAGTGAGTGGTGCTACACATCTAATGCAACTAACCTCTACTGTTTCTGAAATAAACTTGTTGACTGAAAAAGTACTTCAGTCAGCCTTCTGAAAACATTACATTGCTGCACTGTGTTTATGAAGCAAACATTACATGACGATTCAGGTCACATGAAGATGGCAGGCTTTAACAACCACCACTGAATCTTGGCTTACGTCAGTCCAACATTGTGTGTTTGTCAAATTCTGACCCTACACTGTTAGAGAAGATATTCTTTAAGGAATTAGATAATTAAGAGTTCCGAAGGGTTAACAGTTAATTTTATTTTGCCAGAAGATGCCTTTTTATTTGTCACATACATATTACAGCAGTGAAATCTTTTCTTTGTATATCCCAGCTTGTGGGAAGCTGGGGTCAGGGTCAGCCATGGTACAGCGTCCCTGGAGTAAACAGGGTTAAGGGCCTTGCTCAAGGGCCCAACAGAGACATCCTGGTGGACCCGAGGCTTTAACCACTGATCTTCTGATCTGTAACCCAATGGCCTTAACAAGACTAGAACTAACATTTTGCATATTGGGCCCTAATGCAGGAGAACACACACCCAAAAAACCTCAGCAATAAGATTAGAACCATAACTCTTAATCAACGGCTTGTTTTACAGACCATATTTTTAATCCTGAATAATAAATGTGTTGGCTGCACAAAAAAAAAAAAAAATCATCAGAGAACATAAAAAGGTCACTGTAACGTAGCTACACTCATCAAGTAATCTGATTCTATGAATACATAAAGTAGAATTTCCTGTAATCCTACATGCACACTCTCCTGGTAAACAGATGTTATAACAACATTTCGCATGACCTGGATTTGTATATTGGAACGAGATTGTTTCTTGTTATATTAATCAAATTCTGCAACAGGGAAATGTAATTAAATCCAGGAAACATGCACTATGGGTCATACATACAAAGTGCCAAACCATTCTCCAGTGACGTTAGCCAATGCAACAGTAGGAAACCATTTTAAATGCTTGGTAGAAGACTTACTTATAGAAACGTAATATTTTTTTAAACTACACACAATACATGTATATTTAGTTTTCAACCTCCCAATGCCAGCTTCTTGAACTGATGCCCACGCACCCTTTAGGGGCAGGAATAAAGCTAGTCTTAAGTTGCTAGGGTAAATGCGTTTCTGTGGTGTCATTCACTGATCACCAGTCAACCAATGAAGCTAAAAAATGACTAATTCTCTGATCAATCATTGTAATATCCTTTGTCCAGCTTCTTGAGACGTGTTTGTCATAATGTGATATATTTATAGCAGACAAATGCAACCATGCATAACCAAACACCCAAACATCGAGGAAATTCGTAATCAAGAACGAGATGTGCATGTGCGCATGTTTGTGAGGAACGCGATACGTGGTGACTTGATGTCTTCAACGCTCTTAATATATCTATATACATCTATATATATCTATATATATCTATATCTATATATATATATATATATATTTTTTTTTAAAGTCCTTCTCCTTTAGTTACAAATGTTACCAAATGCCATACAATCTTTAACTGCTGATGTCAAGAATGCATTTATTCACCAATCTGGTTTTATTAGCCAGTGAAGCTAAATTAAGCATACTAAGTGAAGCTAAATATTATGTTCTGCTTAATATTCTATGACATTATTGTGCTTATGCAATATTACATTGGTATGTTTATGTGTAATATTCATTTATTAACAAAATCATATCAAAATTTGAGTATTTTTTTAAGCAGCTGTGCTTCCGAGATAAAGCACACCTGATAATATCTTCACACTTCTACTTCACACAAAACAGAAATGGTAAATGATCCTTTCCCATGGTTCTGAGTAACTTTGAAAATATGTTTGCATTGAAAACTGTGAAGGGAAAAAGAAATCTGGCCAACAAGCCTGATACTGTGTTAACACTGTAAATATGAACAACACCGTACACAACTGTTTTTAAGGCCTAACTGCATTTCTTTTTAATTAATTAATTTATTTCACGTTTCTGTTGAAATGCACTTACTATTGAAAGAGAAATGCATTTGTTCTACAGTGGCTTTCTTGTGATTTTACAGTGCGGGAAAAGCGCTTTTTAAAAGATTTTAAATCCGACTCCCAATACGCTGTTCACGTGACATGGGCCGAGCTGTGACGCCCATCCTCTCTTCTCTTAGCCCCCCTGCCAGACTAATTGTGTTTTATTGCTTGATCAATTGTTTGGGCTGAGTGAAGAGCACAAAGACTGGGCTGGATTTGCATAATGAGAGCAGTCTGTTGGTAGTGGGCTGGGAAGATACAAAGGCAGCCAGTGCTGACAGCAAGCACAATCAATGCTGGCTGGCTGATGGGGTGCACTTTGACAACCGGGTGAGGGGGGACTTTTAAAAAGAATGTACAAAAAAACCTGCCACAGAGCAAGGCAGAATAGAAGACAGGAAAACGAGGGGTGAGCCGCTCCCACTTTTACATGTCCTTGCTATAACTTTGTCAGGAGATGAGCTAGAAAATGAGAGTGAGAAAAGGATGTGCTTCTGGGACATTTCCACTCAACTCCCTATCTATACCTCAGCTTTGCCCGAGGAAAACTAGGTTGGCAGGGAAGCACCGAATGAGCCAAGACCCATTTCAGAAACGTTGTCTCTGACTGGCATGTCGCCAGCATTAGTCCCTGCTCTGCCTTCAAGCTCCACAATTACACCACGTCTCTAAAGATTTGGGCTGTACAGACAGGGAGATGCCCATTAACGCTGTGCCACCAGATACACACCCAGCTACAAACGACTAACGAACGGCAGAAATCATTAACTGTAATGACATGGGCTCTGCAGGAAAAATGCAGAACAGCCACCAAATGAAAAAGAGCAAGGTTTATATGGACCTTAAATGGAGGGGCAGGAAGCCAAAAACAGTTTAACAGAAATTCTGTATAAATAAGATGAAGCTGCTAATGAAGCACATATTCCTAGCAGCAAAGCATGCGATCCGAGTGCAGTCTGTTACGTATACGGATAAGGTGTGGTTCTTCTAGCCAGCAGGCAAAATAACACAGAACTTTAGTGAGGCTCATGCTGAAACAAACACACACACTTCTCGCTGTTTATATTAACAGCACATAGTTTCTCTTATTTAACTAAGACTTTGACTCCTCCCTGTGATTCTCACAAGCCGTGTCTTACGTCCCATGCTACCAACTAAAATAGTGCTTAAACTCAGAATAACTACTGTACTTAAGGAAAATGAGGTTAACATTAATGTAAAACAAGCTCTGGATTACGTCGATTAGAATTTTTATTTTTTTAGTTTAATAACAATGACAGATTTAAGATAGAGGTGAAAAAAATGGTATAGTTGATGAATTATCTTTATTTGGCCAAGGTTTTGCACACCAGGATGCAAAAACTATCATGCATACTTGTTTTTATCATGCATATCTGTAATAGTGCTGTTTATATCTGGGGTAAAACAGACAAGTGGCAGCTATCAATATGAAAAAGGAGCAAGGGGACGTGAGGTATCCAGTATTCAGTAGACTTTCACACCTGTCTTTGATTCCAGATTCAAATGTCCTTTTTATGTCCTTATTTAGTCCTTGTACTTTGGTTTAAGCCTTTAAGACTGGCAGGAGCATCAGTGATCCCATTTGAATATCTCAGATTAAGTGTCAACAAAATCATATCCAAAAACAAAAAAAAAAGTATCACAATAATTCTTATTGGATACAAAATCAGAGACTTTAATATCAAACTTCCAATGTTTTCCTATGACATGAACGTGTGCGAAAATGCATGAATATTCGTTTCCAACAACTCTGTTCATTCTATTTTCAAGTGATACCTCGTAGCAGTGTATTCTGATGCTCATGTGCAACATTGTGCAAGTGATAAAACACAAGCATAATCTTTTTTTTTTTTTTTTTAATATTGTTTAAATATCTATTTCTCGTCTGACATTTGCATATACTCAACATGCTCTAAGATATTATGCACTTGTGTGATGTGAAGGACGGAAACAGATTCTCTGTCTTGTCTGAAGTTTCTCTCAGATTTGCCTTGATACGGGTGAAACATTAACTCATGGTTATGATAAAGCATCTGAGAGGTGAAAGGGAAAAATGTCACAGTTTCCTCTGTTTGCGGGAACCTACCTTCCTGGGTTTTAGCTTGTCTTGTTGGTCGTACTGGGCAATGCCTTTGTAGCTAATTCCCAACCACCATGGAATTCCTTGTTTGTCCTGTGAAAGGGGAACAAAAAAAAAAAAAAAAAAAAAACATCTTTAAAAGGAAGTTACGCTTCAGGTTTATTAACCTGGTAGTTAAATTGCATTTTCTAAATAAAAAGATTGAACGTGTCAATCAATTGGGCTCTTCAGTCAGATATAATAAGCTTTATCAATTTATACTATAAAGCTGGTTTCTCATGTCAGAAAAACAAGTTCAATAAAATTCCACCAGCTAAACATTAGCCTACCTTTACTTCATAATAATGAACACCATATGAAGGTAAGGATTCCACTAACAAGAGGTACCTGTGGATAAAGTAAGTTTTCGTCAGAAATGGGCAGTCAGGCAAGCAAAAATGTTTTGTTTATTATACAACAGGCTACTATATTTAACTCGTCTAGGCATTGTTTAACACAGCCTTACACCAGAGGTTCATCGGATCAAACTGACAGATGAAGACCAAGATGTCTGCTTCGTCTAGATATCTGTTTCGGGATCTCTAATGTACTTCTTGTGTTAGTGAGAAATTATCAGGTACTTACTGTATGATGGCCTTTCCTCGGGTGAGTCCTTTGAGGGTTTTATAATGCTCAATGACTTGGGCTTCACTATAAACCAGGAGAGAGGAAAGAGCAAGACAGTATGTAAGAGGGGGTATTTATATCCACACATGCAAAATGAATAGTAATTGAACGCTCGGCTGAATTGTGAATGTGCCATTTGTAAAGACTGTACTCTTTAGACACGAGTTCAGCACACTCATCCGTGAAATGCCATCTGGCCAACTGTCCCATCACACATTCATCCTATTCTCTAATCACACACACACACACACACACAACCCTTGCCTTCACAGCTGTTTCTGCACACATACCCACACAGGTGTTTCTCAACACACACTCCTGATCCAGAATGGAGGAAAGTTAAATTTGAATAAAACTAGATCAGACGTTATTTTTCAAAAAAAAAAAAAAAAACGTCTACAACCAGAAATTACTGCAACCAACCAGGATCGTTTGTCTCTTTTTCTACGACCACTGCATCTGGTTGCACTAAAAAACTTCCATCACTGGAGCCCGGATTTTTGCACTTCCAGACTACAATTAAACACGTTGGAAATGATAATTACAGGGGCCTTTATGGCAAAATTTGAGGTTTCTTGAAAGTAAACCTGTAAGCAGAGGTTAAGTTTGCTTAATGGTGCTTTAAACGTTGGCAAGTTTCTTACCAATAGGCCAGGGACGGGTGCTCCTTTAACACGGCTGTGGGAAACACGGGAAGCTTTTTCAAGTCTGATGCTGCATTTTCATCGCTGAAAAAAATTATTAACAGAAAAGGAGATCTTATGTACTATATTTAAAAAATTATAATAAAAAAGCAACTTTAAAAAGGTTTAAACCTGAATAACAATAGAAGACACACAGCTACCTGAAAATAGGTTGGACATATAGAATTTGCCAGGAGATCAAGAGAGTAAATAGAAAGTCTGTTTAGTCGGCTAAATCCAGTATTAATACCAATTTATCTCACTAGAGTGAGCTGGTCAGGATGAGTACGTCACTTAAAACATATGCAGTGCCAAGTCCTTTGCAATTATAATGCCACGAAGAGAAGTGCTACTTGTCAGGGTTACTAGTGAATGTAGACAAAAGCCATTTGAGAGGTTTGTGTCAGCTCTCCAGTGCTGAGAGGTAGTGCCACAAGCTCACACGCTCTCAAACAGTGCAGCAATGTCTGTGTCTGTATAAATGAATCCATAAAACCTAGCAGCAAGTCACACAAACAAATGTATTGCTAAACTGTTTAAGATAATATACAAAAGAAACGAGGCAACACTGAGCTAGTTCGAAAAGCATGCATATTCTGTGAGAGGAGTATCAAGAAACTCACTAATATAAACCTAAACTAATAGACTTTAGCCAAAAGTTTATGTTTAATAAAAACATGTGTGGCAGTGTAAGGCTTTACATTTCTTAATAGCTTGATAGAACAGGAGATCGTTTGGAAGCAGTGTACAGCAGTCTTTACCAGTTCACTGACTCATGGTTAATGTTTAATGGCATTAATTTGCCTGCTGTGCTGGGCGACTGGATCATGTGTTAAAGTACAGCGCAGTTCTACTCTCACCACAACACCCAGTCAGCAACTTGGAATTCATTATAACGTCTGTACTATCAAACAGATGGCTGCAGGAGGCAACGTGTCAGAACGAAATACTAATGTGTCAGCTATTTCACTGGAGACACAACCACCTCCCGCAGAGAGGAAAGTGAAAACAAGCAAGTTGGCAAGTGGACGTGCTTTCTCATAATTCATTGATAATTGGACCGGTATGTTAAAAAAACTATTTACGGTTCTTAGTTATTAATTATTCCTAATTAAAGCTGTGAATCATAAGTAGGCGGTCGATTAAATCAATTTGATTTTTAGGCATTGCCATTTTCGATTCAATATAATTCGGTAGCACGTAATGTTTTACTGTTTGGTTTGCCTCAAGCAGCTTTACAGAGGGGCGAAAAAAATTTATACAATTATCTATGCCCTTTTTGAATTGAATTATGGTAGTAATGTGTAATATGGTTCCGCTAAAGATGTCAGTAGTCACACCATCGGTGATGCTTTTATGTGGCTGTATGTAAGTGTGTATAAATTTTTTGGGCCTCTCTATTTCATATAGGTCAGGTCGTAAGGTATTAAAACTAGTAAAAATATTTCATATGCCTTGAAATGCTGTCTAACTTGCGTTTCTTTTAATATCATGGAAAGTGATAAGGGTTTTTTCTTCTGCAGAGACTGTGGTATATTTTTAAAGAATTCAATCAATTTAGAGAATTTAACATTTAAAAGCTTACCTAAACAGTTCAAAAAGTCTGAATCGATTCTGAATCAGGAACTGATCCATCGATTCAATTATCTGAACTGATCTAGAAAGAATCGATTAAACTGTATAATCAATCAATTAAATCACACAGCTGTATTAGATAGACACTCAAAACTACAAGACGGAAACAGATAATCCATGTAGTTTTTCAACCGAGGCCAAATTATTAACAGATCAAAACGGTCTACTGACTGTCGCCACTCGGAATGCTCATCGATGTGGTGTTTTGGGGTGGAAGCAGTGCCATCTACCATCTTAAAACAATTTCCATATTTTTATTGCCCCTCATTTTTTCTTTTGTATCAGTGGAAATGTTCATCTAAATAGGCATTTTTGTATAAACTATGCTTTATTGTTACTTAGCACATACAGTACCTTAAAACAACCTCAAGCTATATTTAAAAACTGAAGGCTGAATAAGAGCCATAGAGTAAATAATATCTAGAGTCAATAATTTGGTTCAACACTTAAGCTTCCCATTGGCATGGCAGTGCCAACACTACATGCCTTTCCTAGTATGTGCATACGTTTAGTGTGGATTTTTTGTAAACAGATCACCAGGGCCGAGTTGTCTACCATGTAGTTTTTTTCCAGTAGAGCGGGTAGTTGTGATATTTTTAAATCTACTTTGACATTTTGTTACATGTTCTATTACAAAATGTTAGTGTTGATCATGCCCAATGTAGTGCTAGACAAGATGCACATCAAATCAGGATATTATCCACTACAGATTTTCTTCATTATTTCATAGAATTATGTGCCATTACAATAAAACCACCTTGTTCAAGTCCGCATGATAGGATGCTTAAATGAGTGGTCCACTATGTTTTTAAAGACACCCCTCACTGACACATCACTAACCAGCCTGACGCCTGAGTGTCTGCCAGGGAACAATATCTTTACTCCCTCAAGCTTTACATCCACTCAGGCTTACAGACAAGAGCGAGAGGTAGGAAGGGAGGATGGGGGCCTAATCTCTTGGCATGCTGGTGTCTAATGTTTGTACTTTATGGCACGGATTTAAGATTTTCAGTTATATGAGAAAAATAAAAACTGTTATCTGAAAACACAAAGAGAAGAGATTTACTAAAAGCCTGGCGACAAAAGTTTCAGTTTTAATATGGTGACCATAGAACTACTTGAAATACTTAAGTGCATTGACTAAGACAGAATAAAAAAAATAACTGTCAATGTATATACTGCCCTTCAGATTAAAATAATGAACGAATAAAAGAGGGGGAAAAAAATCCAGAGATTTGAAACTACCCAATAGAGCTCGAGGATTTAATTGATTTCGCCAATATAATCTTTTGTTGCTCATTTTAAAACGTTTAAGGAATTGAAAATGTGTCACTGCTTTTGTGGAAGTTTCTGCAAATACTCGAGTTTTGTGTGAGTATTGTTTCTTTATTATTTGAGTTCATGGGTACTTTGCACGATACCTCCACCTGCTGGACTGGAGTCTGGAGCGGAACACTGGCAGGAAAAAGATTAGTGTGTTGTCTGCGACATGAGATTTAAACAATAACACCACAAGTTACACAGCATTTAAACACTAATTAGATATTTTTTGGATTAATAGTTAATACTTTAACCACTGTAAAAAAAAAATTATATATATATATAGCAGCTTGAAACGAATCAGACAGAAAACATTAGCACAATTGAATCACAATGGGGGGGGGGTAAAAAAAAAAAAAAAAAAGTTGTTAAAAACAAACTGTCCCAAAAAACCTAAATGAATGAAAAAACTACTTGTGCTTTGCAGTTCTATTGCACAGTTTAGTTGATTCTAAACACATTCCAAAAACATCTGCTAAACAACACTTCCATAACAACAAGCTGTTTGGAATTGTCCCACAATCGGTAAAACCGCAGTGGGCGTTGCAAGTTGTGGAAATAAAAGACCAAAATCAAACATTTTGATCATGCACACACCATCAACAGATTTGGTGATAAGAGTAACTGCACTTAAGGAAAAGCACCAGATCACCACTGTAAAATATGGAGGCAGATCATTAGCCTTTAGTGTGTGTGGTCGGCAGTCCAGGAGCTTGTGTACAGACTGATGGCATCATAAATTATACCAACGACCAGTATGTCTCAGCCCCAAACCTGGCTGCTTTTACCAAGAGCCTCAGACTTGGGCATACGTAGAGCTTTCAACACTATGATGAACCAAACTTAATCCAAATCTGTACAAGCTTTACAGAAACACAAAAGCAATATTCTACTTGTCAAATTCTGGACTTTAACCCAACTGAAAAGCTGTGATTCCGACTGAGGAGAGAAGTCCACATGCAAAACCCTAAGAATGTGTGGGAACTTAAAATATGCTGCATGGTGGAGTTTACCAAATGTCTTCAGCTTAATTAGATATTACAGGAAGAGACTGTTCTATCCAGGGGGAGCGTCAGAAAATATAAGAGTGCCAATAATATTTATGCCAGGGTTTGGCAGAAAATACAAAATTGCATTAATTTTGCATTAAATAAGTCTGAAAAACAATTTTAAGGCCAAAATTGTACTTATTCTTGAATATTAAGTTTTGCTCATTTTCATGCAAGAACTGTAAATACACTAAAGTAAATGCTCCTATAATGTTCGTATTTTAATGCCTATTTTAATGTGACGGTTATAGTTTCTTGAGAACTTGCACATCATTTCACAGCTCCATGTCTTCAATTAACTGGAAATGTAAAGGTCATCGCTGTAAGACAAACAGTTTAGCCAGAGTGAAAAGAGGCCAGTGCGGAGCATACAAACAGCTCTGCTTTCACTTCACGTGACGAAAAGTATACAAAGCTTTGTTTTCCAGCTCCAGTGGCTCATGGGACCAGGGGAGGGACAGAAGCAAACAAACGGGTTTGGCATTAACCTACACACTCGGTTACAGATTACGCAATCATGTACTGTTATCACAGAGGCCGGCACCTTAACAGATATATACATACAGTCACAGACATACTGTATAAGCATTTCCTATACATACGAAAGAAGCATGAAGGTACAGAGAAGGTAAAGAGCATGAACAGAGAAGCTAAACTGTACAGAGGTTTAGGCATAATAAAGTATGTCCCCAATAATTATCCCATGATCAATATATTTTTTACAAACGTAACCAAAAGCAGTACAAGTTGTTTGATCAGCGTTGTCATTCTTCCTTAATGTATTAATGAATGCAGTTAGAACTAATATAAATGCTTTTAATGCCTATTCTTATTGTATAAAACCCACTGGATTGAGGTTGCCGACTCCTCTGTGGTACACGTAAAGGAATAATCAACTAGATTCGACCCCCCACAAGCAAAACCAACCATAAATATTAACCAGAAACATCAGGTCCAGAAAGCATGCATCTATGCTTGCTTAAGGGAAAACACGTTCATTCACAGTCATACATCAGTTACAGTAAGGCAATACTTAGAAACAATTCCAGGTACTTCTATTTACGGAATTTATTTTCATAAAATCCAAAACAGTACTATAATCAAAATCAAATAGCCTGGTAGTTCACATATTGCTCAGAAAAGCCCTCTGTAGACTCAATAAAATTTTCACTGCCTGAATAAAATTGGTGCAGGTGCGCTTTTTTTAAAGAGATGATACAATCTGCCCATTTACCTTTAACACACAAGTGATGACAGACATCAGATGACTCAAACCAGAGATATTTTCCCAACACACCCATTCATGGGTATTTGTAGAACTGCAACTATACCTCCACTAAGGTTGAGATAATATAACCGTATGGTGGTGTGTATATACTGCAACAGGTAAATTAAACTATCTGTAACACTATACAGATATACAGTACTTGCAAAGATCTTAGGCAGGTGTGAAAAAATGACGAAAACTAAGAATGTTTTCTAAAATATATATTTTAATTGTTTACTTTTAGCAATTAACAAAATGTAAAGGGAGCCGAAGAGAAGAAAAATCTAAATCAAATCAAAATATCCTTTGGCTTCAAACCAGCATCAATACCTACACTTGCACAAAGTTTTTTTTTTTTTTTTAGAATCAGGTGTATGATTAACCAATTATAAAAAGCAGATGCTAATGATAATACATTTCATATGTAGATTGAAAGACAATTATGTCTTTATTAACTGAAACAGAAACATTTGGCTGTAGCAGGAGGAAGGCTGTTTGCTGAAGAGTAGAACAATAGTGAGTGTCTGCAGGCAACAGTGAAGCATGATGGAGGTTCCTTGAAAGTTTGGTGTTGCAAATGGTCTTGGAGATTTGGAAAGGTTTAACGACATCATTCTTAACTATCTTCAGCATAGAGAAGAAAAGGGAAGCCCCACCAAAAGAGTGGTCACACCAAAACTAATTTGATTAGGATTTTTCTTATGTTCATTTACTTTACATTTTGTTAATTGATAGAAAAACTATTAACAGCATTTTTCACTCCTGCCTGAAGCAGTAGTGGAGATGGCGCAAAAGACAAATATTTTAAAATGTACTCTGTACATGATGTGCTTTTTTGTACCATATTGTACCATGAATAACAGGGATGCGGTGCCCCCCAAAAAATGGTTACGCACTGCATAGATTTGCATAAATCACATGATCACCATCTTTCACACTGCTTTCCTATGTGACCTCAAATTCAAAAAAAGAAGAGAGAAAAAAAAAAGAAAAAAAAACATTTGGCAACTCTGACTCTTATGTTTTCTAATCAAAATCAGGCTATGTTTCTTAATCAAATATTATAATTATCCCTATTCAGGTGACAGAGTAGGCCTTTCAGAAGCATTTTAAAATATGCATGTAAAAATGTTTATTTTTTTTTTTTACCACATAAATTTTGGGAGGAATTCACACCATTCTACAAATGACTTGAACAAAATAAAGATTTCAATCATTTAATCTTGATTATACATTTAACATGATTGTTTAAAGTAAAATACAATGGGTGATGAAGCCAAACCAGGATTTGTGATGAAAATTCTTGTGAACGAAGGCGTAAAACCGATTGGTTTCTATATTTTATATAGAATTTAATATTTATATATATTTTTTTCTACATTGTACTGTGCATGACTGTGTATGTGACAAATAAAATTTGAATTTGATTTGACATTTTAGAAGATATCAAGCACAGTATGGTGAGACTCTTGGCAGTAAAACATCTAAATGGTGAAAGTGTTTATAAGAAGGCCACATTTCCCTGAATGATATTCCTGGCTGAGGTGGCTCGGAGCACACTTCAGACTTTTTTGTGAACACTCAGCAAGTGGAACGCCTGATCCTTGAGGAAATTAATTTGTCACAGACACGTCTGTCTGTGTGAACTGTACACACACCCGTAGAACATTAGTCACTCAGCTGCGAGTTATTGCCACATCCCTGGTACAGTCCTGACCTCCCTTTTCCAATTTCCACATTAATGGATTTCCTAGGAGGCCAGCAAGCAGTCTGATCATGGCTCCGGTGTACAAAGAAATTTTTCTACCTTATTGGTGTCCAAGCACTAGTGAAATGCTGGGATAAGTGCATTAGTGTAGTGGGGGACTATACTGAGAAGAAAAGGTAGTTTACTCTCATAACCGAGTCATTACAGTTAAAAGTTTGACTTGAACGTCCCTCGTATAAGCTGAATAGTGCTTTAAGACATGGAGGCCTAAATTTTAAGGTGCAAACCTGAGAAAAGTGGTAATTCTTTACACAAGTCTAAAATCAATCCTTTTAACAAGTCAGCTTAAATGATACTCAACCAAATAACTTAATAGCTACACTGAGACAGGACACTTGAGTATGAAAAGAAAAGCATATGACTGTACAGTCTTAATGACATTTTATAGACTTTCCACAGCAATTTATAAACTACACTGAACTTTTTCATGAATAAGAGGATCAAGATCCAAGACTTTACCTTGTGTAGTCCCCTTTTGCCTCCTGAAAAACATAAAACACATTTATTGGTGAACACGTTCCTCACATTCCTTCTGTATACTAACTTTTGCCTGAATCATAGTACATTGTGCACTCCGACATGATATCTAGCTACTGCAAACTCCACTACACAGTGTTTTATTGTTGCTATGAAATTAATCATCCTACCGACTGCCACACTGTGGTTGCGTAGGTGCACTGCTTATTCATGTTATATCTAGAATAATAGCTGAAGCAGCCAAAAGCATTTGCTGTCCTGTGCATGTGCATCATGACAATAAAATCTAAATGCATTTATCGATTTCAAGGAAGGGTTTTGCCTGGTTCAGCACATGATGCTTTCTAATTATCTTCTTAAACTTTATCTTTAAGAAGCTTAACTCTCTCTCTTTCTCTCTCTCTCCCTCATGCAAAACGCTCAAGATACTCACTCCTTAGAGCACAAATAAGCTTGTTTTTGAAATTCTCCCTCAAGTGCATGAGTAACAGATAACTTTATATGATGCATTCATGCCTAAACTGCGTTACACAAACACGGTACAAGTGTAGCACTGCATGTTGCGTAGCGAGCGCGCAGTTCGCTCAGTTTTGATTCAAACTCACGTTACGCAGCGTGTTTGTGTGAGCCACTTGTAGCACACTTACCTGCAACGCGAACGCCGCTAGCTTAAACACATGTTCACTCTCCAGCTCAATAGCTCCCTATAGTAGGAAAAAAAATACAAAAAGAGTGTGTAAACTTGCGGCTCCGGTATGTTTGAAACTATTCCAGTCCCACCCGTCCCCTCGCAGGTTTCCACCAGGGACAAACCATTCACCGCAACACTGGGGGGGGGGGGTATTATTGTTCGTTTGTTATTGAAAACAATAAAAACATTAAACGCTAAAGCCACACTTTTAAAACGTCATTATCACAAATATATAGTTTACTAAGCACAAAACACGTTTTTTGATCCTGATAAGTACACCTCAGGGAACCCCTGCGCTGAGTTGGCGCGGTCTGCTAACAGGTTCAGCGGTTTTCAAGTAGCATCCAAAAAAAAAAGGAAGAAAAAAATTTAAGCTTCTTAACACTAGATGAAATTATTCGACTCCACCATGGTCAAAAAGTGATAACATCGAATGAGCCCAGATAAACTGACAGCATTATTATTCTAACTTGAACGTTTTCTGTATTTAACCCAACATTTAAGCCTTTCACCCTCTAACACTTAAGGCTATAACGCTTGAATACAGGGTCGCCTGCACGGCCGGAGCCGATCCCAGGAGACCTAGGGCATGAGGCGGGGTGCACACTGGACCGGGTGCCAATCCATCGCCCTGAGTCATACTAGAGCTGTTGCTATCGAATATTTTAGTAATCGAGTATTCTACCAAAAATTTGATCGAGTAATCGGATAAAATGTACTCTGTTTAATTAAACAGCAATGTAAAATATGTAAGAGAAACAAAGATTAATTGGTTTTCTTTTTAGAAAAATCTACTTTTATTTTTTAAATGCATACGGCATTTTATAAAAAATAAACATTGTCAGTATTCAGAACACAAGGAATAGCTTGACTGAGATGAATTAAGTGCATTACAGTGCCATACATTCTTAGTTTAAAGCCTTTTCTCAGATGCAAAAACTAAAAAAGGTATTTCAAATGACTTTAAGTATCAAAAAAAACTAAGGCACACATTAAAATAAATTTGAATATAATTTTATCGCTCCCTTCCATTGTGCAGCCCGCAACAGAACGCTCCCTCAAATCAATACACAGCTAACTGTTTGTGTCTCCTTCCGCTTTGTGAGTGACGTAAGCGCTTCTTTTTCGTCAGTGTTTAAAGGCGGCTTGCATCCGGAAGCTCGCTGTGTCACGCCAAACAAATAATTGCGCAAAAACATAACACAAGCTTTTAAAATTAATTAAGAGAAGCTTTGATGCAGAAGATTCTGCCTCGATCATTTTCGAAAATTTCAAATTGAATTACTCAAGGAATCGTTTCAGCCCTAATTCTCTCACATACACACAACAGGCAATTTGAGAACACCCAATTACCCTAGTCTGCATTTCTTAGGGCTGTAGAAGGAATCTGTGGTACCCAAAGGAAACCCACCAAGCACTGGGAGAGAACATGCAAACTCCTTGCACACAGGCCAGAGGTGGGAACCGAACCCGGACCCTGGAGGTGCAAGGCGACAGTACTAACCATTAAGCCAACGTGTTGCCTCATATGAAAACCCAAGATGTGGTCAAACATTAAGTGTTCTTAGTTTAGTTTCTTTATATGTTAAATGTTCATGGTTGAACTGATTTACTGCGTTTCATTCATTGTCAATCTCGTGTCATGTTTGAACTTTGTGACTACTCACTCACTCATTCATCGTCTATACCATTTCATCCTATATACAGAGTCGGGAACGGGGTGCCAATATATCGCATGGTTCAGACACAAACATACACACGCCCATTCACCCACTACAGTCTCTGGACTACAGGAGGAAACCGGAGCAACCAGAGGAAACCCTCCAAGCATGTGGAAAAACATCCACACAAACCGGTCTGGAATCAAACCCTCAATACCCTAGACCGCTTTCCTACATTTCCAAACTGTTTGTTAGAGCCCATAATTGTCATGAATTATAAAATACTGAACTCTGTAATGTCACATGCCTTAAATCACAAAAGAATGGCTATGCATGGTCAATGAAATGGTACTATGTATTTCCAATTATCATGTAATCCCTCACAACTACGCTACAAACCACGCTCAACTCACACCGAGCTGTCACAAACTGTCTATGTACTTGCACTGTTAACTTACGAAGTACTTACTACACCTCACAATTTGCTGTGAATTGTCAGACTTCTATGATGCCTCACCTGTTAACAACAACCTAAATACCCATGTTTTTGACACCACTGATTACAGAAGCTATGAACCATCTATGCACTTCCATAATATGCATCACCAGACATAGTATAAAATTTAATATATTATGGTTATTTAGTAGTGTAGACATTCATGTATGTAGTATCAGTAGGGCATGGTTAGTCAGTGGTTAAGGCATTGAACTACAGTCAGGAAGGTCCCAGGTTCAAACCCCACCACAACCACATTGCCCCTGTTGGGTCCTTGAGTACGGCCCTTAATCCCCAACTTCTCACCACCTATGAAGTTTACGAATGACTTGCAAACATCCACTTTTAAATAACGTTCCATGTCAAATTGTCATGTAAATGGAGGAAATTTCTTTGGCGCCAATGATTTCTCCAACACCATGACGAACTCTGACAGCATTTTTGATAAAGGTTCTTTGATTTTTTACAATCTTAAGGCCTACTTGTCTGGATCTAATTCTGGAATGTGGGAAAGTCCCTTTTCTGTATCTCTCTAAGTGTACTGTAATACCATGGGATTTCTGTCCAGACAGCATCAAGACTTACCACTACCAATGTTTACTTGGTTTCATAAAACCACGAAATAAATATACAAAAATATGAATGTCATATATTAACTATGTTCCTCCTATTTATAACGTGTATATTTACAGCTGTAATGAGAGTTTACTCAGAATGGCAAAATAAACAAAAAATATCCAGTATGTGGCAGTGTGGGGATAGAAATGGCATGTTTATGAAACAGGTCCCAAGAGAATGTGCAGACTGGTTCAAGCTGACAGAAAGCCTACAGTAACTCAGAAGACCCCTCAGTGCAACTGTGAAGACGAATAAAGCGTCTCAGAGCGCACAACATGTCAGACCTTAAGATGGATAGGCCACTTAAAGCAGAAGACAACTTCAGGTTCATGACTTGGCTGTTTTTGTCAGCCAAGAACACAAACCTGACCTTGAAATGGGAACAGGCTCACATACACTGTACAGCTGAAGGCTGGAAAAGAATAGCGTGGTCTGGTGCATCCCAATTCCTGCTGAGTCTCACAGATGGTCGGTTCAGAATATGCTATCAATTCAACAAATTCATAATTCCACTTGGCCTTGTGTCAACAGTCCTGGCTGGTGGAGGTGGTCTAATGGTGTGGGGAATGTGTTCTTGGCAATTAATACTTATCATCACTTAAATGCCATAGCCTATTTGCGAATTTTTGCTGACCATGTGCATCCCTTCATTGCCTCAATTTTCCCATCTTGTAATGACTACCTCCAAGAAGAAAAAGACAACTCAAACAGGATTCATGAACATGACAATGCGTTTAGTGTTCTTCAGTAGCCGTCCCCATCACCAAAGCTGAATCCAACAGAACACTTTTGTGACGTGGTAGAACAGGAGATACACATAATGAAAGTAAACCTGAAAAATCTGCAGGAATTGCATGATGCAAGCAACATGAACCAGAATCTCAAAGAATGGTTTTCGACATTTTGAGAATGAAGGTGTGAGGCTGTTTTGAGAATCAAGCGAGCACAGGGGTCATAATAAAGTGTTTGGTGAGTGTATACTATGACATAATGTATTAAATTAGAATATAATATAAAATCCAAAATGATTATTATGTTTTTTTGTGTTTTTTTTTTTGAATGCCTGATAAACTTGGTGAAAATGACCTCTTTAACATTTTGTGCCTGTGTGTGTGTGTGTGTGTGTGTGTGTCTAGTGCAGCATGTGTGCGCAAGAGAGAAAGTGAGAATGTCTGGGCAGTTCTCCTCACAGTTATTGGCAATGCATTGCCGCACTCCCCTTTTTTAATTAACAACCTTCTGGCCTATGTGTGTGTCTATGTGTGTGGCATAAGCTTCAGCTTACTGTAGACCTTTTATTCAATTTATTCCCCTTTTCTGCTCCCACTGTTATTATAGGGGCACACTACAAAATCCATGCAGTCAAGTGATATTTTTGGAGGATTACAGAATCAGTTGATACTTTGTACTAGAGTTGAATGCTGGCATTGTTTAACAAGAGGCAATGTAGCATCAGGCACTAAAACGAAAAGCTGAACAAAGATTAAAATTTCAGCTGGTCTTGGAGCGAGACATAGCATGCTGGCATTCTGTTACCTATTGCTGCATTGTTGTCTATGATGGCATGTACAGTATAACTTTCATCTCATTCCCATTATTGTTTAATACTTTCATTGTTATGAAATGATTTTTAGTTTTGGTAGTTTTGATTGTGTTAAGCTGCTTTGGGACAATGCCAATTATTAAAGGCGCTATACAAATAAAATTGAATTGAATTGAATTGAATTATAAAAAGCTTGTTTTCTTTCACTACTATAAAGACTGAGATTTATAGTTTCACCAACTACTCATGTTTACTTGTGTTTGGATTTGCTCATCTTTATACACTTTTCCGCTCTTTTAATTTGGTAGAATCTTATTCTTGTATTACGGCACACTCTTTTAACAGCTTTGCATTTGCATTGTATTCAGCTTTGCTTGTAAATCACTTTGGATAAATATATTCGACATGTCCCAAATAAATAATTGAAACATAAGATTTCACAATGGGTCCTGCATATAAAAAACCGCAATGGATAAAGAAGATTACATGGTTTTTAATTAAAGTTTATATATTATAATAATCAATTCTTGTTAGGAAGTTGTGAAGTAAAAAACAACAATTATAAAGCATGAAAAAATTATAAAATAAAATAAAATGAAAAAAAAAAAATTAACAGTTATGACGCATGAAATACTCACATTGTAGACAGAAGTCTTTGCATTCCAGTAAAACAGCTCCACTGTAGTTGAATCCTTCAAAAATTTGATACTGTCGATGTAAAACCTGTCAGAGAACACAAGATGCTACAATACATGGACACACAAACACCACCCCAGGCTATTGTAATTTTCCAGTAACATAATCATTACCTACATCAGAAATAAACATACTAATCACATGTCTGTTCTTTAATAAACAACACATACATTATTAGATCCGAGTTTGGAAACACTTTCAATTGTCCTACTTTTTCTGTATGTTGCACAATAGCGCCCTCTGGTAGATGTGTCATGTAATGCCTGTGAGAGGAGCACAAGCTGAACTGTCCACACTCACCTAACTTGGAATTTGAGCTCGAGCGGTCCTGTCTTTTTGGAGAAGTTGTGCTCCAAGACTCTCCGGTTGAGCTGCAGCCAGCTAGTCTGACCACTTTTAAAAGAAATCAATTATTTACTATACATCACACACAAACCATTCGAGCCAATCAACATGACTTAATTTCATTCAGCTTAGATAGATAGATAGATAGAAAGAACTTTATTGCCATTGCACAGTACAGGTACTTAGCAACAAAATTATGTGCAGAACGCACCCAGAAGTGCAAATAATAGAGTATATACATCAATGCAAATATTGGCATTGTGCAACAAACAAGTTGCAGGTAAAAAAAAAAATTATGTGCAGTGGCTAGAGAATAGATATCACTATGAAATTGATATTTTGAAAGTTGATATTGATATTGACAATTTGTACAAGATATATAAGTATTGTAAAAATATATAAGGAACATAAATCTACATACATATACACACATATCTACACACATACAAACACACACATAAACATACACGCACACACACATTATGTCTAGTCAATCAACTTGCCACTTGATACATATCCATATAATAGCTATTTCATTCAGTCAGCACACTTACTTTGTGTCAGTGTAAGAAATTCCAAAATAATCCTTCTCCTTCAGGCTGAAATGGGATGACACCATGTCTAAGAGATCTTTAGACAACAGCTTCGGCTGCGAAAAGAAAAGAAAAGAAACACAGGCTGCTGATAATTATCTTTTATAATGAACAAACCTAGTTTCCAAATCCCCTGTTAAGGATGTTTTACACTTTCAACATTGTGCTTTTGAAAGACTTAGTAATATAGTACAAGTAGTCACACATAATATTCACTTGTAAAACAAACGTTTAAAGATTTACAGTAAAAGTCTCACCTGGACTAGCAGTTCCAGCTGCCTCTCGTCCAGCAGAAGCACCTGACACTGCCTGCCCTCCGTCATCTGGAAAAGGAACAGACGGTGTTTTACTGATGCCGTTTTGCATTTAATACAGTGATGATCATTGTATACTCTCATGTGATCTTTGAATACCAAGCTGAGACAGCGAACAACTCATAACCATTTAATAGGCACAACCTAGATTAACGACTTATCTAATAATTTAAGGGTACAACTTGTCCATATTTCAGAACATCTAAGGTGTGTGACGTACTCAGCTCCTGAACATATTTTTAAAGGAATGGCTGTAAAAAAAGCTATTAATACTCCAGGATTTCGAATGAAAGAGATGAAGCAAAGTCCATTTTCAATGCTATTACATTTATTTACACAGAACAGCATATGTTAAGTGGACATAATCATAACATAACATGGCATCTAGATTAGGGTACCAAATATCTTGTGTAAAAAAAAAAAAAAGTTCAAGATGTATGACGGTGATAGTGAGGGAATTTTAGGACATGATGTGATGAGTGGAATAGAATTTCTTTGAGCCCAAAATGTTCATTTTGCTCTTTAGCTTATATAGTAGTTAAGTTTAGATATAATAAGTTATTCATTGTTAAACAATTAATTAGTAAGGGAAGGGGCAAGAAAGGTGCAACAGAAAAGTATTCGCCCTGTAGAGTCGAATAGCAAAACTGGCCGTGATGTTCTACTCTCTCCCCTGTCAATCACAGTGCATGAAAACCAGTTCTAAAAGATGTGCTTGGTTGGTCTCATGTGTCTCAGAAGGCATGTTAGGCCTTACTCTCTCCAGTGGTGATCTGTCAGGTAGGTGAGAAAATGAAGAGGGGGATGGAATCATAAACAAACAAAAAAAACTTGTTGTAGTGTATACTTAATGTAAAGGACGTGTTATGTTACCCTTTACTTTGTGTAAACACTGATCTGCCATAATACCACCACCAGGTGATTTGAATAACATTGAATTACCGATTATATACCAGTTAACTGCTGGCAGGATCATGGTCACCGAATGCTCATCTATGCCCACAAGGATCAAAGTCCAGACTGTCTAGTCCAATCCCACAGAAAAGATATTGCTTAAATTAATACTGGCTATGATAGAAAGGTATCAGCCAGTACATCACAACCTGCCGCATATTGGGTTTAGCAGGCAAAGAGTTCAAGGCTGTGGAACCGGCCTCCAAACTCCCAGGATCTCAATCCAACCCTAGCATCCGTGGAATGCCGAACACACACTTGTAATACCCAAAGGATCTGCCGCTAACCTCTCTGTGCCAGACACCACAGCACAGCACCAGAGATCTTATGGAGTCATGCTCCAGGAGCCAGAGCTGGCACAAGGGAAAGGTTTTAATGTTCACAGTTATGGCCAGGTACAGGTATAACTGTTGTTTTATCCTTTAATTAGCATCCATGCACACACACACCCATACACTCCTCGGAAACATTAAACATACCTTTTCACACCCATACACTCCTCGGAAACATTAAACATACCTTTTCACACCCATACACTCCTAGGAAACATTAAGGATACCTTTTCTGTCTACATGGATGTCTTTTGGAGAGGTCAGTGAAAGAAAACTTGAGAACCAAGAGGAAACCTATATGAACATGATAAGAAAATGATCTGTGTGATGAAACTTCACACAGAATATAAGCTATAATCTGGATCAAACCCCGGACCCAAACAGCAATGCTATGCCTTGTACAATGCTGTGCATATGTACAACTTGCACAAAAGTACAACAACAAAGTACACACATTCAGTCCAGATTTATGTTATTTAATATTTATTTCATTTTTACAGATTCATTTCAATCTAAATGCACTGCATTCCAAATGTATGGAAATTATAAAAAAAAAGTGGGTTACCAAAAAGTCAGCAAAGAAAAACATGTTTCGACTTCTGTTTTTGGGACACATTTGAAAAAGGGCAACAAGACTACATCAATAAAAGAGCTCCAGCCAAACACACGTTCATTAGAATGGAAGAGTACACTTGCTATGTGGTTTACACTACGTTCCAAATTATTATGCAAATTGGATTTAAGTGTCATAAACATTAAATGTTTAGTTTTTAAATTAAA
>JAQMYJ010000037.1:24211200-24224359 GCA_030014305.1 Clarias laeviceps
AGCAAAAGATCTATGAGGGTGGGAGGCGGTTTGCATCAAAACAGCAGCTCTGGGAGGCTATTCTGACATCCTGCAAATAAATTCAAGCAGAAACTGTCCAAAAACTCACAAGTTTATTTGAAATTATGAAAATCAGAGAAAGATATCATTTGCGTAATAATTTGGAACGTAGTGTAGTGCCACCCATTTATCACACTACCCTTCTTAGTGAAACAACTTTTCCGCCTTATACAAATGTATAGTCCAACGTATGTAGTCATTCTGGGCCTTTTCATTTAATTTTCTCTAATGCGCAAATAAAAAAAGGCATAAAAGCAAGTGAATGGAGAGTCAAAGATACACAATTCATAACCAATAAATACTCAAACACACTGTTATATTAAATTAATGAGTCCCCCTGATGGAAGATCTGGGCGCCTACTCTTACACACTCACACACACCCAACACCCCCCCACCACAACAAGAGCTGCAATAAATGACACTGATGTAAACTTGACTTTGTAAGACAACATTGTGCTCTTTTAAGGAACACCACAGAAATGTTTTAATTGTCACCTGTGACCTGTTTTTTATCTAATACAAGTCTTTCAGAGATATATATTGCAATCAAAGACCTTAAGATGTTTTCCACCTTGTCTGCCAGACACAGACTGTTTGTCTGACTCGATGTCTCGATCTTTTAGCAAATTGTGTGATTAGGAATAACAAGCTGGGTGCAATGTCTCCAGTGCATTTTGTCCTATAAATTAATTAGAATTTAATGAGCTCAGTAGATCAGTATATAGAGGCTGTGTGTGTTCCGTTAATTAACAGGCGATGCCAAGATTTACAATGAATTTACACAGTCCATATTTAATCATCATCGACCCTCTTTACACTTTCAAAGAAACTGATTAGTTCAAAGTATCTTAATGTTTAGGGATAACGGCTGCTTTGTTGCCAACATATGAAACTAATTTCATATCACATTCCTTTTTATATTAGAGCCCACTCAGTTCTTATAAACACGATTGCTATTGTGCTTGATCCATCTTAATCAAGAGAATTATTGTCACTGTTTTGTTTGTATTGTCTAAGCAGGAATTACTCACTATAGTAACCCCTTAAGGGACTGAATTGAACAACTTAATCAAAGCTGCATTGTAATGACAAAGTTACCCTGACTTATACAATACATCTACAAAAAACATAAGGACAGTTTCGGTCTATGTTCATATGTTGTCCTGATTATTGAATAAGGAAAAAAAATATGACAGGGTGACGTTATGAAGCTGTGTCACAACAAACAAAAGATTGTTTTCCAATTACCCCGTAACGTAGCAATATTTTTCGTACTTTTTCACTTATGCGTGATATGTAACTAAGAGGACTGTTCGAGTCAAACTGGGACTTTTGACACAACACAGAAAGAACGAGAAGCAGGCAATTCAATCGTGGCTTTAGTGTATTAAGATAACTTGTTACCTTGATGGTATCCAAGCACTAGTAAAACACTGGGATAAGTGCATTAGTGTAGCAGGGGATTATAGTATAGAGAAATAACGGTAGTTTTTACTCTCATAAATATCTTCTGTAATTGTGAACAATTAAAAGTCCTGGTTTGACTTAAACGCTGTATTAAATGCACCATTTAGCATTCAAATGTAATTATCTAGACTCACTGTAAATAAATATCAAAATTGATCACATGAAGAGGATGTTTGCTAATATTTATTTAGCACCTAAAAAAGTTAGTAAAAAAATGATAGTAGTTTTACTAACATAAAATAATAAAATAAAAGTACACTTATTGTCTGGAAAAAGTAAACATATTGTCTGGAATTTATGCAAACTAACATAATAGTTTATCTAAATTCCAGACAATATGTATATTGCCTGTAATAAATTGCAGTCTTTTGTGGTTAAATAACTGCAATGGTCCATATCACAATATTGATTTTTATGATTAACTATGCACTCCTTCCAAAAATGATAAACAGATAACTAGATTAGACTTTCTGAATATGTGCCACGCTTTCAATACAAGAGCTTGTTAAACTTTCAATTACAGTATATTAGAATGAGCACATAAACATAAACCTTGAAACCAGAGCTAGAAACAGAGCTCCTGTTATAAAAAATAAATTAACACCTTCTGGCCAGTGATAGCACTGGTTTTCAAAATAATACTAATAATAATACTACTAATAATATTTTATTATACATGTACAAGTTAATAAGAGTAGTGTCTTTAAGCACCTACATCATATTATTGAGAGCTCTATCTGATACCACAGATCGATACCACAGTCTTTTATAACTAATTCAAATGTAATGCTCCACTGGGAATTTTAGGGATGTTTAACCACTGACAACTTGCTCAGCATGAAGCTCTAAAAATACGGCATTTGGATATTTAAATAAACATGACAAGGAATTACATCATTAAACAATCATTAAATGTAGATAAAACATCAGTATAGATGGAGCAACTTTACCTTGACCAACAGACAAAGTTCTGAGGAGCTTTTTTTTTTTTTTTTTTGGTAATCCTGGCAGTATTCCTATTATGTAAGCTCAGTGTGGCCCCAACACCCTACCCCCACTCTATTGTCCTTATCCACCACTCACACTTCTCCTTCACTGATAAGTGCCTGTTTGGTCACTATGAATCTGTATGTATTCACTCAGCACAGCAGCTTCTTTGTGCTGTTGTCTCTCCGTCTATGAGGCGGTGGCTCTGCCTGGTTCAGAGTGGTTTTTGCATCACCAGGGACCATCATGCCACAAGGAGAACACTTTATCTAGTTGTACTCTGTCACAAACCCCTGCACAAAAAGAGCGGTCTCTTAATTCTTAATGATAAACAGGTCTAAAACAAGCCATTGTTTTTAACGTGCATGTATGAGTATGTGGGGGGGGGTCTCCGAGTAAAAAACCGGAAAGGGTCATGCGATGTTCAGAGGTTATGACACAGGGGATGATATCCCCTGGGGCCCGATCTCATGGTTAAAGACTTCAGTCAACTCCCCCTCAAAAGTATCTTCACCCTAAAACTTGAGTACTTTCTGTAGTCAAGATCTAGAGACACTGCAAAAGCCCTAACCTGCTTACTGATTTTGATTAATTATGCAATAAAGAGGGACATCAATCATCATTTTTAAATCCCTGCTAAAAAAAGCCAGCTATTTCTCCAGCTCTACACTAAACACAGACACAAAGAGTCACCACTAGAGTCATCATGGAACAAATATAATGGACTGGCAGTGACTCAGATCGACCAGCTCCAGAAACTACTATAAAAGTCTGACGCCAAATACAACATCTGGAGAGGCCATTATCTGGACTTATGAGTATCCAAGTAAAGACTATGACGACAAGAAGACTCTGAATTACTGGGCTGTAAAATGTGATTATAAAAGATATATAGAAAAGTCAGGTTTTGAAAATATCTATTCATGACAAAAGAAAACAGTTCAATAACATTGTCTAAAAGTGGTTTACATAAACTCTCCCAGACATAAAAGTTGAAATACTCACCTGTACTTCTGACAATGAAGTTGAATTACCCTACAAACCAACGACTACCTTTTTAAATGTACATTTTTAATGTTCTAAAAGTGACAAATAATCCTTGGTAGGGGGATGCAAACTGGTCATTCAAATCATTCAAACTGACATGGAAAGCAGTATTTTTTTCTCCACAGGACTTCTCAGGACCATAAGAGACACATCTTGTGAAATCTTTTGAAATCTTCAAATTATCATAAATAATATATACAGTATACAATCACTTCCCCCTTCACACAGTCTGAAATGAAGAACATTAACTCAGATCCAATGTGATGCTCATGATGTTGTAAACAGGTCAGCTCAATATTTCCCCTGTCAAAGACTCACACTAAGCATCACACAACACAGTACATCACACAACACTAGTGGTCCAGATCTGCCTCAAGCCATTTTCCAAAGAGCTTACATTAGAAATCAAGTTCAAGTCCAGTATTTTAATGATTATCATTAATCTATGTGGTACACAGAGCTATCTAACAACAAACTGTAACTATCATGACCTTTGCTCTCATACCTGATAAACATCTCCGATATGCCACCATGATTGAATCAACCTCCTGCATGGCACCAGTGCATCGCTGTAGCATCTCCTCAGGGCCTGCTCAGCAACAGTCCATACTACCTGACTCCCTGAAGCCAGCATGTCCTCCATGCCACACAGGAAGCCCAGAGCCATGTCTTTCTAGAAGCCAAGAAGCAATACTCTAATGCTGGAATTCTTCAAAACTAACTGTAACCTAAAAAAAGGTTTGGGTCTGAATGCATGTAGCTGGGCTCAATGCTGCATAAACAAGCTCAAATCCAAGACTTTCCCTATTTGGGGGAGAGAGCTGGAGGGCAGGCCCCAGAGCTTACCCGTTCTGCCCACTTTACGCACACATGCACACACGCACACAAACACATATACACATGCAGACTCAAAGAATATAAACACACACACACACAAGTAGACACAATGACTGCCCCAGTCTTTCCGTTTTGTCCACATAAACAGGCATTGTGGTTTCTTACTCTGCTATTTTCATGTCCTTCCAAACCCTCTTACTCAAACCCTGCACTACGACCAGACATTAAGCAGAGATGTACATGCACAAAATGAAGAGCTGTTTCGGGGCTTATACTGATTAGCAGATAAGAATGTAGACTGGTGACTCCAATAGCAACAGCCCTTATCCAGGCCTTTTAAAAACATGTTGATGTCCTTTCATATATAGTAACAGTGCAGAAAGTTGCCATACACTGCTGCTGAGCAAACATGCCTACTGAAGGGGTACTTTACAGCTTGAAGATGCTTTATGAAGGTTTCTGAGCTTCCCCAGGGAGTCATTTCCTTCAGGAATCAGACGACACCACCCGGTATATTCCAAAGGAAATCCTTTTAAAAATAAACTTTATTTCGTCCATCCATGACACGAAAGTGGCACGTGGTTCTGTCTGCACTCTGACTATGGAAAATATTGTACAATAGACTGCAGGCTAAAAAAAGGCAGTGTATTTAAACATGTGGATAATCTCTCATTAAAAACTAAACAAAATGCATTTGTTTTAGTACCCTTCTTTTAATTCTATACTTTCTTTGTGTGTGTGTGTGTGTGTGTGTGTGTGTGTGTGTGTGTGTGTGAAAACCAAAAAAAAAATCTGATCGTAGTGGGTGTCAGTATTATCATATTGTTGTATTATAATACAACATCAGAGGAACAAAAAAATATAACTTTTTCACCGTGCCATTATTTATGTAACTAAAATAAAGGCAAAAGAAAAAAAAACATTGGCAATACTAAGTACCCCTCATGATTCAATTGCTTGTAGATCTAACATTAGCAGCAATAACTTGAAGTAATTGTTTCCTGTATGACTTTATCAATCTCTCACATAATTGTGGAAAAATTTTGGCCCATTCTTCTTTATATCATGTACACAAATTGTATACATCGGAGTTTATGGTCAACTTAATCTCAATGACTGTAAGGTGCTCGACAGTGGGTATGAATAGTTTCTGCTGAAATGCTGTTTGGTTTTCACCCAACATGGTGCTGGGCATTAAGGCCAAACAACTGCACTTTGGATTCATCTCTCCATTGGACATTGTTTCAGAAGTCATGTGGTTCGTTCAGATGCAGTTTTACGAACCTCAGTCAGGCTTCCATGTTCTTTTTAGACAAAAGTGGCTTTCTCCTGCCAAACGAACCATACTTGTTCAGTCTTCTTCTAAATGTGTTGTCATATACTGTAACATTTAACATGTTCAGTGAGGCCTGTAGGGTCTGAGATGTAACTCTTTTTTTCCAGACACAGTCAGGAAAAAAAAACCTTGGGGTGAATGTGCTGGGACGTCCACTCCTGGGGAGATTGGTAACTGTCTTGAATGCTTTGCACTTGTAAATAATCTTTCTCACTGTAGATCGTTGAACTCCAACTTGTTTGGAAATGGTTTTATAACCATTTATAGGTTGATATGAAGCAACAATTGCTTCTTTAAGACCATTGATTATGTCTTTCCCTATTGTCATTGTGTTACACACACCTAAATGTTCCAGACCAGCAAACTGCCAAAACTTCTGTTTTTATGGAGGTCTGCAAACCCTGCTGCCGATCTGTTAATCAAGGGCTGACGATTAGCAGCACCTATCTGCAACTTACCCTTTTAAATCCTGTGGAAGCATTAAGGGTCGTAGTACTGTCCACATTTTTTCCCCTTCATTTTTGTTAAATAAATCATTGTAATGTAAAGAAAAAGTTATATGTTGTTCATCTGAGGTTGTTTTTGCCTAATACTAAGGCCTGCTTAGTATTTTATATATACATTTATATTATATAAGTACGTGGAATTAAAAGAGGGTGCTAACTTTTGAACATGACTGTAAATACTCCCGGTTTGACTTGCCAGGTCTCATATTCAAAATAAAGGCATTTGGATATCCTTTCAATATATTTTAAATAGATTTGACTTTATGGTACACAGTTATAAAAGAGTAATGATTTATAAGCCTGTAATCTGGTATAACCAACGGTTCCCTTTCCTTTCAAAATTTCTTCCACATGTTGTCTCAAGGAGGTTGGATGTCCGCTGAATTGCACATTAGGGATCTTAAGGTTAGATTTCAATAAAGCTAGTTCATGACAATGTCTATGGTTAAAAGCACTACACAGATAAAACCGAGCCACACTAAATTTATTTGAATTTAATTGAACTAAATTAAATTGAATTGAATATTTATTAAATAGATCAAGGATTTTGGGAACTTCCTGGGAAGAGAGACTTGTATGCGACCCATCACATCAAATCAGATATTAAGTGGCATTTGGGTGTTTTGAGTTACATATACAATTTAAGATTCCTTTTTAAATAAGCTCCACTGTGATACCAAATGTATAACCGTAACATGTTCTGTTGCTGAGATACGTCCAGTGCAAATTTGTTCATGAGGAGATGTTTTTCTATTGCACCTGGAGTAACAGGGTTGGAAAGTGCTCTAAAACAACCTTTTTTATGGTTGAAAGTCTGCTTAACTTTCATCACGATAAGATATGTATCAAAAGATTTTTGGCAAAATTTAAAATTTGATACATTTTACCTACTGCATCCTATTGACCATAGTGCAGAACTAAACTGTTCGACTTAATACCTGATTCGGTTAGATTGGTCGTACATTTGAATGTAGAACAAATATATAACAAATACTCTTTTGGAGGCATCTCTCAAACCATTGCAGGTTTGGTAATAGATCTTTCCTTTCATTTCATTGTGCGCTCAATGTCTTCCTACTTGCCTCAAATGAATAAATTAAGCAGGTGCTCACATACAACAGCAACACACACAGCTGTCATGGGCTGCAGGTGCAAACTGTTTCCTCCCCTTTTTTTGTGAAAATACAGTCTATAAGAGCACTTTAATATGAAGTTAAAAATAACAAACAAAAGAAATTAAGAAGAGTGTGCTCATGCACTGCTTTGTAACTCCTGACTTCACACGATACATACCCTCAGACCGAGTGAAATAAAAAGAATAAGCATTTCACTGCATATCGTACTGTGTATGACTGTGTATGTGACAAATAAAATTTGAATTTGAACAGATCTAAGTAGAAGTATAAACTATATGGTGCTATATAACCATATAGCACTTCTGCAGGCTAAATCAGTGCATCAGGCTGCTTTTGAAACCAGGCCAATCAATATAAAAGAACAGCTTGACAGCTCGAATTTGATTTGCCCCAAATTGGATAATAACCCATTGACACATAACCCAGTTATGAAAACAGGGTTTTAAAGTTCCATATTTTACTATTTCTTCAACACAGGTCTCAGAGCTACCCGAAAGAGTGAGCAGGTTGATTCTCCAGCCACATATAATGCATTTTTTCATGTCTCAAGCTCCCATTATTTCACTTCTTCAAACACCAGATTGCTAGATGAATGGATGGATAGTTAAGATGATGGGCAGTGCCTGATTTCCTAATTCCAAATAGTTCAATCTTTTTGGTCTGAGAGTCCCATTTGGCTGTCATGTTCAATTCAATTCAATTCAATTTTATTTATATAGCGCTTTTAACAATGGTCATTGTCTCAAAGCAGCTTCACACAAATGAAAGAAAAAAAAAATTTTTTTTTTAAAGAAAATATGTGACTTTTAGTAAGGAATGGCTTCTGTCTTGCCACTCTATTACAGGCGCCTGATTGGTGGAGTGCTGCAGTGATGGCTGTCCTTCTGTAAGTCTCTCCTATTTCCACAATGGAACACATATCTATTTATAGTGACCCTTAGGTTCTTGGTTAACTATCTAACAAAGGCCCTTCATCCCCGATTACTTGGTTTGGTTTGGTTGCCACATCTGGAAAGACTCTTGGTTGTTCCAAATCTTTTCCATTTGAGAATGTTAGAGTCTATCTTGCTTTTAGGTTGCTTTTAATAATCGAGAAAAAATGTTTCTTGCATCCTTCCCTAGATGTGTATCATAGCATGATCCTGTCTCGCGGGTCTACAGATGATTCTCTAGACCTTATGGTTTTGTTTTCACTCTGACATACACAATCTACTGTGAAACCTTATACAGACAGGTGTGTACCTTTCCTAATTATGTCAATTAGGCACAGGTGGACTCCAGTTAAGTTGTAGAATAATCTCAAGGTTCACTGATCGGAGTAGGATGCGCCAGAGTTTAACTTCAAGTGTCATAAAGGGTATGAATACTTATATAAAGGAAATATTTCAGTCTTTATTTTTGAATAAATAAAAAACTAAAAATGCATATTTTTACTTGTGTGTGGAATAATGAACAACAAAGAATTTCACGAGTGTGAAACAAAACTTAAAAGAGTAAAAACCTTTCGTCTGCACTGTATATACCCACTGAAGAGAATCCTCGTCGTTTTGGATAAAAACGTCAACCAAACGAGTTAATGTAAATGTACACGTCTGGACTTAAGCACATTCCACCGACTATTTTCTGGCTTCTTACGCGGACAAAGTGAACATCTACTCTCCAAACAACCACCACAGTAAATAAGGTATAATAAAGGAATGTGTTTTCTTCACTTACTGGAATGCACAGAAAGCGAAGGTGTACGCTTCAGCAGGCTTAAACATGTCACTGTGTGTAAACCAACACCAATCATTATGTTCAGCGTTCAAACACAGGAGCAGAGGATCAAAACAGGATCTACCCTGAAGCAAGTTACCGTTCTCGGAAGACGCTCACACTTGCTACTTGCTAATCAGGATCGACCTTCTGGGACTCTGGGACTGTTTAAACATCTGTCACCATTAGAGCTATCAGATATCAAATTTAATTGACTGGTTAATGATAAATACAATGAGCTGTCATCTTATTACATATACTGTACCAAGCTTTTATGTACAATATCTACATATTGCTGGGCCTAGGATGGTCCCTTTTTATTTAAATATGAAATAGTATAAGCATGAACATAGTAGGTGATCGATTGCGTAATAAATGCAGGTATAAGACAGTAGTTCATGTTATTATACACAATGGGCCTTTTTTTCTTGAATAACTCTCTTCTCCACTCAAAGGCTGTATACTGGCTAGTGTATCCAAGCATAGGCATTGAATTGACGGATGTTAATTAGCACAGGTTTGGAACACAGCACAGTAGCAGACAAAGTGGACCACCGCCAACCCTTTTCCTAATCACTTGAGACATATTTGATTGCATTCATTCAGGAGTTTGGAACCAAGCAAATATCTGGCTCAGCATTCCAGCTTTAACAGAGTGCGAGACAGCGTGTGAAGAAGGAGGAGCAGGAAAAGGACTGTTTGCTTCAGTACAAAACAAGTCTGTGTCAGCACTGTATCAGTTATTTGAGGTTCAGCTTGTAGTAGCAGACAACACAGTAGTGAGCACAGACAAAAACAAACACCCCCACATCCCCAGCTCACAGACTCTGCAAGGCATTCACACTTACACGCTGGCAAACATACATGTGCAAACTGTAAGTTCAAATTGGTAGTATACATGACTTTTTATTTAACAGAGTACATTGTACATTAAGAATAAGTTACACCGGTGAATATGTATTCATCTGTTAACTAAACTACTGTATTCTTTAACCAAATCAAGCATTATAGGAGAAGATTCATATGGATAAAAAATGTAAACTGACAAAACTGTGAGAATATGAATTTTGTAGGGTTGTTCAAGTCAAACCGGGACTTTTGATTGCGTACTTACTCACTCACTGTATACCGCTTTATCCTTTATACCATCCCAGGATTATATACTAATCCCCGGAGATTTAGGGCACGAGGCAGGGTACACCCTGGACAGGGTGCCAATCCATCATAGGGCACATACATGCACACACTTATACACTCATATGGACAATTTGGGAATGCTAATCAGTCTAACCTGCATGTCTTTGGACTGTGGGACGGGAGTACCCGGGGGAAAGCCATTAGGCACGAGGAGAACATGCAAACTCCATGCACACAGTGGCATGAGGCGAACCCAGACCCTGGAGACGCAAGGCGACAGTGCTAAGCACTAAGCCACCTAAGCACTAAGCACTTTTGATTGTATATCAGAATAAAAATCAGAAACAGAATAACATAATACAGATATAAGAGTTAAAACTTCCTTTATTTTTATATATACTGTAGAAAGTTTTTTCATCACACCAGAGCCATGATCGGACTGCCAGCTTCACGTCTGGAATGCTGGCCCCTCAGGAACTCCTTGAATCATGCATGTGGAAATCTAGGTCAAAATTGTACGGGGTATGTGGCAATATTTCGCAGCCGAGTTCCTGTAATGTGCAAGCGGTTGAATGATTGTGTGTACATTTTCCACAGACAGATGCGTCTCTTCCGCACGTTGGTGACAATTTATCTGTTGATTTTCAAGGATCAGGCGCTCCACTCGCTGAAGGTGCACTGGAACGACTGTAGTCACGTACAGTATGTATGACCTTCTTTAAAACGTTTGCAACATTGAAATATTTTACTGCAGCCAAAAATCTTATTACCATACCGCACGGAAGTCTCCCAAATTCATTTTACACCTTAATTCAAGAAAAGTTTCACCTCGAACAACCCTCGTAAATGACAATATTCCAATATTTTTCTTTGCAACACTTCCTAAGAAGAAGAACTGAATTCCAATCTAAGACGTATTTTAGAAAAGCATAAAACTGTATAATAAATACACATGAGAGAACTATAATATAGGTAACAAAAATATTATAGGCATATGCTATGTCTAACATTAACCACGGCATAACCCACGGCAAGAATTAGAGCCTGCATTAGGAACACCGGTTAAATTGTCTGTCAATTCATGGTCCCATTTTTGTCTAGTATTCCTCATTCAGCTGGACAATTCATGATGACCTCACAGCCTGACTCATAGTAGCCTGATGTGATCTGTGTGACCTCTGCATTGTGAAGACGATGCGTCAGGGGCTGTAAAGACATATCGCTTCACTGCAATAGCGATTATTCTCCAAGAGAGATACTGCGAATACTTAAGCACTTATTGTCTGGTTTTCAATTGCATATTGTTTTAGGGAACACCCACAATGATCACAAAAATCACTCACTCAAGAACCTACTGTTATTGCACAGACTAAAGCTGCAGAGAACAGGTGGCTGCAGGGAATCTGGAAATGATGGGGACAAAAGTTTTTTTTTTTTTTTTTAAACACATTCATAATATATTTATAGTTCATTGCTAAAGTTTACAAGTGGACTTAAGACATGTACGCATACTTTAAATATTTAATGTTTCTAGTGGCAGTTGATCTTTCTTCGGCACTCTCGCTAATAAAAGCCATGCAATTAAAACGTTCTCTCTCTCTCTCTCTCTTTCTCTCATAATCACATTCACACAAAGTTAAATGTGTGAAGATCTCACAGAGGTGAGAAAGACCAGAACTAAATCCAGATGGCTCACACAGATCCGATGGTCCAGGAGCTATATGATAACTAATCTCCACACATTAAACCTAGATAAAGGCATGTGTCCCAGGTCCAATCTGACTACAACCTCTGTTTATCTTGCAAAAAGCACAAGCAACTGTAAAAATGCTAGTTTGGGCATCCTGAACTACAAATAACTCAATGAACAAGCACAGTTTATTACATTTAAAATTCACATTAAATTCAAGTTGGATTGGATTAAGAGTTAATATTAACCAATATTAGTCCAGTAGTGATAAACGAACAACTGAAATAAACAAACAAAAAAAAAAACGCCACAGGGAGAAAGGTTTCAGCAGCACAGTCAGCCCCTGCTTTGTGAGTCCCGACAGCATGTCCATTCCCGCCGCTACTAAACCACTGAGCTGTCCATGTGGACTAAGATTTGGGGTTTTGTTGCTAGCACTGGGCTACAAAGCAGCACCCCACAGAGCAGGCTCTGAACTGTGGTAAACAGTATGCATGTGTGCCTAACACAGATGCTGTGGAGCAGAAGGGGGAGGTAAACGATGCCACTGCCTAACGTCACTTGCATGCTGTCTGTCTGCCCCCACTAATAAGGTCTCTGAGGCACAGCACAGATGCTGAGCTTTAGAAAGGAAGAAAGACAGAATAGAGAGGAGGAGAAAAGAGGGTGCTGGGTTTAAATATCACATTCATTAGATGACCAGTATGAAAAGCTTCCCTTTATCGTCCCTGCATGGGCAAATGTAATATACCTCTCTGCGAAACCATTTTCTAGACAACAATAGTCCTTGTGGTATTAAAATATATGAATTAGTATGAAATATTCGACTGTGTAACCTTAAGACTAGGAAATGACATGTGCAGCTGCACCTATTTATCACTAAAATCTCTTAAAACACCTTTTTGTCTGATTCATAAGAACAATATGTTTCCTCAATACCTGATTTGAATGTCTGCTTAGTCACTGAGATAGTGTAGAAGTTGATGATACTGATGAATGCGAGTGGGTGGCACACACACGTACACCACATTTAAGCTCAGACACATGCAGCACCTGTGACAAGATTATTGTCGAGTTATCTGGGAATTTGCACATCAGCCTCAGCTTCAAACTCGAAAAAACAATAGCCAACTACAGGGGACATGGGGATCAACTCTGGAATCACTTTTAATTCTTGTGTCTGACAGCTTTGCAGGTTAC
>JAQMYJ010000037.1:24235185-24260538 GCA_030014305.1 Clarias laeviceps
ACACACACACTCTCTCTCTCACACACACACACACACACACACACACACACACACACACACACACACACATATACTGTACACAAACACACACACACACACACACACACACATATATATATATACAGTATACAGTATACAGTATGTTGCATGATCTCCCCGTGCTTGGTGGGATTCCTCCAAGTACTCCAGTTTTCTTCCCACAGTCCAAAGACCTGCAGATTAGATAAGTTGCTGTTGCCATATTGTCCTTAGTGTGTAAATGTTGACTGGAGGTCCTACCATGGCCCATAAAAATGGGAATAAATACAATGGTCAAACTTGGGCCTCCAGGGTCCCTAGTTCCTTACAGATAACCTGTCACCAGCTTTCAGAAAAGACACATCTGTCTATGGAAACTGTATATACAATCATTTACGTTCACCACTTACACATTACAGGATTTGATTATTGCCACATCCAACATACAGTATTGACCTCACTCAAGCAATTAAAAATCAAAAAAGTCCCAGTTGTCCCCATGCTTAGTGGGTTTCCTCCTGCTACTCCAGTTTCCTTCCACAGTCCAAAGACATGCAGATTAGGCTAATTGGTTTTCCCAAATTCCCCATAGTGTGTGAATGCGTGTGTATGTGTGTGTATGTATGTGTGCTCTGCGATGGATTGGCACCTTGTCCAGGGTGTACCCTGCCTTGTGCCCTAAGTCTCCTAAAATAGGCTCCAGGCCTCCTGCAACCCTAAATACAGGATAAAGTGGTAAAGAAGATGAGTGAATGAGTGAGTACAGTCGAATGTAATCAGACTAAGTTTGGAGCTCCTGTATAAGGCTACCACAAATGATGGAATTATTATTGTGCAAGTCATCAAAGGACTTAAAGGGATCTGTCCTCCTTTTCTTGACCTATGAAAATGTCAATTATCTCAGGCATTTGAAGTAGAGGTATTCTACCAATTTTTATGGAAGTGGATGGTTCAAAACTGTAAAACAAGGTCCTTGAAATGAAGTTATGTAACAAAGCTTTTGTTTGAGAATGTTGAGCAAATATGTGTTTTTGTGGGAGTTGTTTCACATTAGTAACATTTAAAATAAATAAAAGAGGTCAATGTAAAGAAGAAAAAAAAACAATGTTGTAGTAGATGCAATTAAAATATATAAATTAGTTTATAAAATTAAGATTTCATCTTTATGTAAAACACTGGTTAATTTTTTTAAACCATTTTTTGGCCAGCTTGTCATTTGCCAGATTATGAGATCCAGTCTTTTTGTCTGAGGAGTTCAGCCTTAACTAATTTGCTGATTAGATTTCTAGCTCCGATTGCATTGCTGTTCATCAAGTTGTTATTTCCTGATTTTAAGGTAAGGTATTTGTTGTCTTTAAAGCTGCATCAAAGAAAACGGCACCAAACAGAGTCTGCTTTGTGTGTTGAATTTGCATGTTTTTTTGGGTACTCTGGTTTCCTGGTTTCCACGTGAACAAAAACGTGTCCAAAGGTCTAGGTTAATCAGTGCTTCCAAACTGCTGCCTATAGTGTATTGTATAACAAGCAATGTACTGTAAATGATGGATGATAGGAGTTTAAATAATGTACTATAGCTTCTAAAAACAACCAATATTACCATACGTTGTGAATGAAGATCCTGGCTGAGGCGGCTCAGACCCACTGCAGTCGTTTCTGTCAACATTCAGTGAGCAGAACGTCTGATTTTTGAAATCGGTGAATAACTTCACCAGTCGTCACCAGTTTATGGAAGGGATGCATCTGTCTGTGCGAACTGTACACACAATCATACAAGAATTCACCTTACACATTACAGGAACTCGGCTCGGAGTGAACAATAAATAAATATGTATAAATTACATTTCATTTTACTTTTTAAATAATGCTGTTATATTGGATTTACAGACAGCATTATACACAAGAACATTGAAGTGTGGTTCTGTTCAGTTTAAAGTTTACAAAGGAATTAATGTGTTAACATGTAGTCATTCTAACACTGAATGATCTGCTGAACTTTGCTGAAAATATTGTATTGACATAAAAAAAAAGCTTCAGGATGAGCATAACATTACTCATCCGAATTACTATTACTATACCATATTATTCTATAATTACTATAGAATTAGTTAATGTCAGGTTAAAAAAAGGGTAAGTGAACTGGCAAATGTTTGTGATTTAATTTTACTGCAAAGATCTAATAAGAAAAGGCAGAGCTGGAACCCTCAGATTAGAAAAATGTAGGACAAACAGTCTGTACACGTCTGCACACTAAATGACAGCACTTCTTTTTTGCATTTTTGTAATGACCAACTTGAGTGAAAAACAGAATCCTAAAATATTTACATAAATTTCGGAGTTTCTTAGTATTTGTTGTTTCCATGTAGTACATTTTGATGCAATTTACTTAACTTTACTTCACTGTGTGCCAGTAAGGAGAAGCCTTGAATAAAAGTTTTATGAAATAAACCAGCACAAACAAACCAAAAGCGGCAGTCTGACTCAATAAACAGGCAAAGTTTTTAGTGATCTACACACATGCTGAACTCAACAAGGACATAACTAGAAAGAGGCACAAACAGAGTCTGACCCGGATATACAAAACATAAGAAAATAAGGCTCTATAATGTCTAACGCAAAGACAGGAGCGAGACTTAGTTGGGAGTTTAGATTAAGGCAGTGAGTGTAATTATAAACAGGCATGCTTAAGTTAGATGAACTAAGATGATCTGATTGTTTTTTTCCCTCATAAATAAATTCCATTATAAATGTGGAGTCAGAATCAAACCTAGAAATGCAGTTTCTTGTGGTAACAAGATTTTAAATGAATATACAGTACTTAATTTCTGGGTATGATACATGCAAATAACAACACATTTTGTTCAAGAAATGTCTGTAGTTTTCATAACTATACAATATAGTGGAAAATATATATAAAATAGATAAATAGCCCCAGCCCAACACACATTTTATGCAACTGCATTTATAGACATTTACAGTGCAAAAACTGCTTAGTGCAGTTATAGGTGTATAAGAACTGGCAGTCGTGACTTTTCCAGCTCTGTGATTTCACCTCTGAGTTTGTTTGTAACAGCAATGCATAGCCCGTTCTCTTTCTCTCTCTCTCTCTCTCTCTCACACGTCCATAACCACTGGCCTGATAACGTGATATAATTACTTTCTTGTGACTCACAACCCACAGAAAATTTCCACTGCTCACCTTATCAGAAATGAGTAAAAAGGGAGGAACAGTACAAATAGTAACTGGAATAAGAATCAACTGTTTTGTACATAACTGTGGTTTAAAACTAACAAAGGTCTTATTTGTCTAAAGGTCTTTAAACCACATCAACAAGACCTCTAACATTCCATATTGTCTATATCTTCCATGTATTATACAGGTTTGCTTTTTTTCTGTGCCACTCCCTGTTATTTTTCCTCATGGAAAAGGCTTTTAAAAAGCTACAGCTGAATGAGAGCTTATTTGCGTGTGGAGGTGTGTGTGACCATGGCTTTGCTCTAAAAGGCAAAACTTGTGGGCTAGGCCATAGGGAGAGAGAGAGAGAGAGAGAGAGAGAGGAGGGAGAGATGGGGAAGGAAGAGAGAAGGAGGGAGAGATGGGGGAAGGAAGGGAGTGTCAGAGCTTTGGGACTCCATAGCATTTGAAACAATGGAAACACTCCCGAAATGATTAAATCCACTGCTGCAGGAAAAAGGAAGGAATGGCAAAAAAAAAAAAAAAGCATTATTGTCCATACCTTTTACACATTTACAGACGAGACATAATTATAGAACGCATTTACAATATGAACATTGCCGACAAACACAGGTACAACAAAGGGATTCTGTCTAAATACAATAGATACAACAAAGGAATACCATCCTTGCTGCCCACGTGCTCACTGCTCATTTCTTTTAAAGCTGCTTGTACAGCAATAAGGAAAACAGTAGGAGGAGGGGTTTCGAAGCGCAGTTTCGGGATGTTAATTAGAACCACACACCTTGAAAAAACACACCCATCTGAATCACGCACTACACAAAAAGATGTCCATTTTTTCTATTATTGCACCATATACAGAGAAATTTTGTATTGAATGTATTGTATATCAATAAATACTTCTGAAAAAGTAAATCGCTGTATGCATGTAGTAGAATTATTAGCTACCCTGCAGTTTGTAATTCTAACTCATATAAGTACATTAGGCATACCAAGATTGATACACGTCAATAATATTGTGATCAAATTGAGCACACGTTTCTAAAACTAAAGCTAACACTAGTTGACATAAGTATTGCCCTTCAATTTTCCCCTTCCATCCCCCAATGACTGGGACTTTGGGAAATACATCATATTATTCCTCCTCCTCCTCCTCCTCCTCCGCATCCTCCTCCTCCTCCTTTTCCAGTGCCATGTGTGCAGTGTGCATCTTGGTGCCCCCTGAAAATCTCCTCTTGGCCTTATCAACCCTAGGGATTATCACAGACATGTAATTTCTGTGCCTACCAGTCCTCTGCTGCACTGTCATTTGCATCCATTTACATGAAAATGCTAATGTAGTAGGCAAGCACTTTGTCTGGGATCATGTTTGCAGGATGTTAATCATAATGAAATTAAAGGATGATCTGATTTAAATTGTGTACATACATCAAGGGTGATAAAGCTATTTTTTTTTTATTAGAAACAGACTTTTTTTTTAAACAATGATGACAATATATTTTTTAATTTGAATTAGAAAAATAAATACAGCATGATAATTGAATGCTTCACTTTTGTCAAACCCCTTGAATTAAACCAGAAAGTCCTGACTTTGCTCACATCTTGAGTGTTTCCTTTCAAATCCAGTGTGGTGGAGGCTAAATGCCAAAAAAAATAAACATATCCTTGTTCCAAAATGTATATACCTGATTATATACATAATTGATTATATAGTTGATTATGTATTAACCTCTGCCTCCCATGTAGCAAATGTTAACATGGGGAAATTACTTGTCAAAAGCAAACCCATCACCAGCTTTTTCACCAGCACATTATCGTCACCCAACATCCTGATCTCTTATTATATACAGCATGTCTAATATGAAACCCCAAGGGTAATAACACCATCTTGTGTAGATTGTAAAATAATGGATGTGTAGTAGATAATATCATGACAAATTATCTTTCATTCCTGCATAATTGCCCTACATGACACATTCATACCCTTCTGATCAGAAATTATAAAAAAGGTTGTTGGTATGCAGTGGATTCAAAATGGTGAAATGCAAAATACTCTAGGTATTTTTGGATTGGGTGATTTCCATGCAGCTCCATACATATTAAACCCAGTAATTAACTGATCATCTGAGACAGGGGTGTTAAACGCAAATATCAAATTGTGCTAGACTTTCCGCATGGTCACTGGGTCTGAATTGACCTACAGCATACTGACCTCTAGTGGTGTTTCTGGTGGTGTGGTCCCAGGTCCATGTTAATCCTGATCAGGACAAAGAAAGAATGATAGTTCAGTGACCCTAGTCTGGTGTGAAAGTTGTTGATAGTCATTAGGCCAAGTCACTGACAAATGAAAATATGAAGAATTATCTATTATCCTTGTTTAATACATAGGCCAAACAGTATAATTGACATATTGCTGCTGCATGGTTTTAGAATTAGATCCTACATAAATCCTACATAGTCTGTGTGAACATTAAAATGCATATACAGCACTATATGGTCTGTTGTTTGCGGCCACCTGAGCGTCACACCCACACATTGGCCCTTTACAAACTGCTACTAAGTTTGAAGCATGTAATTGCTTGGGATGTCTTTATATGATGTAGAATTAAGATTTCCTTTCACTAAGAACTAAACAAACATGCTTCAGCATGACAGTGCTACTGGTCACAAAGCGAGTTCCATGAAGACATCATTTGCCAAGGTCGAAGCAGAACAGAGCCTCGACTTCAACCCCACTTGAACACCTTTGGGATGAACCGGAATGCTGAACCAGACCATCATGACATAAGTGGTTGAACTCACTAATGTGACTGAATGAGGAAATCCCTACAGTCAGGCTCAGTGGAAAACCATCCCAGAAAATCGAACAGCATGCAGGATGTCAACCAAAAGGAGGCAGCAGAACATTTACTGTGTAAAATCAAAGCAGAGAGGAAAAAAAAAGGGGGTCAATAGCGTCTACTGGAATATATAGAATGGCTGGTATCATCAGTCTGTGTACATTAAAAATGCATGTATATCATCACTCCTGTTTTCACATGTAATGTTTTTAGGAAAAAAAACTTCAAAGTGTCCTCTGATTGATAAGATGCCATTATTTTAAAAAGTAATTTAACTCTTGAACTATTCACATTTTGTTGTTTTTTTAAAGTTAGGTTATAAACAAGTGTATCCATCCTTTGATATTAAAAAGGAAAAAAGACATGGAATCTATGGAGCCATTACTGGGGCACGTTTAAAAACAAAATCCTGTAACTATCGTTTGTAAGAAGTATCTGGTCAAATAATTTTAAGTGCAAATCGTATAAAATTCTAAGATATTTATTTATTTAGAAAGTTATATTATTTATTTATTGTTTTTTTTATTTAACATTTGTCACATTTGGGCTCCAGAGTGATCAGATTTGACTAGATAATGCATTTAGTGTCAGCATTAAGGAGTAACATTACTCACTTGGAAAATACTGTTCAGCAATTTATTTTAAGATTATTAGTGGTTCATTTATCAAAATGAAATAGTCGTGAAATTCTTGATTTTGGTTTAATATATTACTGCCCATAGACTTATATAATATAATACATATATTACTGCTCATAGATTCCCCTTTGAATACAGACAAGGAGCATTAATATAATATATGTATGATATAATGCTAAAATAAAGTTTGCATGATTGATTATACAGTGGTGGCCAAAAGTATTCGGACAAAAGTAAAATTTAATGTTTTAATGCTCATTTAAAAAAAATAATAACAATCAAGATAATAAGAATAATTTGTTATTTCATACAATAGAATTTTTAACAGCAGTATATAGTATGAAGTCCTCTATTTTCCAAAATCTGCTGAATCCAGCTGGGCAGAGTCAAAAAGATGTCTACCGTATTCTGGTACTCTGGTGTAACACGGTCTGGTACACTACGGTACTCTCCCAACAGTGTTTGACGGCACTTAGTTTGTAACCTAGTAACCCAGTGTATTGATCTATCCAATGACAGAAACTTTAAAGTACTTTAGTAAGTCACTCTGGATAAGAGTGTCTGCCAAATGCCTAAATGTAAATGTGTCACTTGTTCATTCCATGCCTGTTTGATTGTTACCAGAAACAGGCCACTGCCGTTAGGGAAACTGTTGTATGTACTTGTACAGAATAATAAGGAAGTACAGAAAATATGGTACAATATTTTGTAAAAAGAAAACATGCACTCTATGCAAATATGTCAGGCCATTTACCCAAAAAAAAAAACATTTAATTTAGATTATTTTAGTGTTTCTTGTCTTAAATTCTATCCATCCATGATCTATTGCGAGGGAGCCAATCCCAGAGAACATTGAGCACAAGGCAGGGTACACACTAAATGGGGTTCCAACCCATCACACATCATAGACTACGCACAATTTGGAAATGGCAGTCAGCCTACAATGCATGTTTTTGGAGGAAACTAGAGTACATGGAGGAAACCCACCAAGCACAGGGAGAACATGCAAACTTCACATATCCAGACTGGAGATGCAATTTGACCCCTGAATTCTGGTGGTGAAGGGTGACAAGGCCAACCACTAAGCCCCCATGGTGCTGAATTATTGAGTTAACAATATATAAATTACATAAAGCATATAGCTACATTTAAAGTAGATGACTATTATTTATTTTGTTTATGACAAACAAAAATATAGTGCTGATTATAATTGTGATTCTAATTTTTGCATTATTTCAATCACACTGGCTCCAATGTTTCATTAGATCCTGCAGTATGTTTCAATAGTCCTCATTAAATTAGCAGCAAAATGTAACAGCAAGGCTTGCGTGATTAGATAAATCTGATATGAAATGTGCAATTAATGTCTTCTGTTCTTGTTTTGTCATTTTAAGCCTTTTGCCGTTGCTTTCTTTATTTCAGCTTGAGGATGAACATATGATTCATTAGTATTCAACCAGTTTTCATAGACACAACACATCAGGACAAAACATATAATTATGTATGTTTGAAATACAGAGTAAGAGGATGTAGAAACCGGGGAAATGGGAACAAGAATATGGTACATAATTAACCTAGCAAGACTTGTCTTAGTGAAAACATTGTGAGCCTCACTGAGGGGTGTATTTCTTTTCCAGACATATCTGGTCCTTTTATAGCAGTGTCTCAAAACTATATACTGGGAACTGGATTATACATAAATATACAAGTCCTTTTAACATTTGTGCACACACAAACCCAATTTACACTGTCCAGCCTCCGAAAGTAATTTCTTAAGGCAAAATTATTGTAGTGGCCTTTTATTTCTAAGTAGTGGCCTTCATGTTATTACAGAAAAAATTATGTACATAAGAACCATAAAATTCTTATACAGCCATTCTGCATTATTTTACATTGAGGAGAACAGGGTGGGTGTGATAAAGCAGGAACCATTTACAAGAGAGGAATATTTTTGGATTCAGTTAGAGCCTGGAGACAAATCATCATGTCCCATTCTTCCTTTTTTGTACCAGCCATGGGCACCAAGATGGCTACGCTTATAGTCAAGCTTTCGAAATGGAAAGACTAGAATGAGTGGAAATTTCCATGCATGAGCCACGTTTCTGTGTGTGCACCGTATATCCTGATATAGAACATATTTCCATATTTTCCATTATACAGCCTTTGTGCTTTTAAGTGATACTTGTGATATTCGGTCATTTTAACCAAATAGCCTAAAAGAAACCTTTCAAAATGAATAATATAATATATGATAATAACTAACTGACTGACTGACATGACTGACATTAGCAGGTTAATTTTAGATTAAGTTCTATTCAAACTTTTACCCAAAACAAACAAACAAACAATTAACTAGGTTTAAATGTGATTTTTGGTTGAATGTACAGTAGTGTTGGTTGTTAGTAGTCTAAACATATCCAAAGTTTTTCCACCTGTAGCACAACACATACTGTAATTACAGAGTTTCCACTGAAGTTGAAAAACTTGGCATCATCTCTGGTAACTGTCAAATGGAAATCTTGATTCATTATCTAAGAATCAATACTGTAAATTTCAGCCTGAGGGTTGACACGTATTTGCTATTACACAAAAAAAAACAATAAAAGGAGAATGTGAATTAGTGGGCTTAGTTTCTGAAATGTAATATTGACAAATCATAGCGATAGACATGAGTTTTATTGTAATTCTGATGTGTCTTTAATTTGCTTTAGTATAATAAATTGTTTATATGTTTGAATGTTGAATGTTTAAACTTTGAATTATGTGATCAAGGTAAGGCGGACCACAACAGACCAGTAAAATAAATATTAGGAATATTTCTTTTATTGAAGTTCTTTGGTTTTAGTTAATTAAGTGTACACAACAATGAAAGACAGTATGGAGGATTTTTTAACATTAGCCACCATTTAAAGAACTGAACATCATGCATTTCAATAAGAAAAAAATATTCTAAAAACTATAAATGACATTACTACCTGGCTACCCTATAATAATATAAATTTTTTTTCTTTTTCATTTTGTGTTGCTGGTTTCTTCCAGCATCGGCAGGAGGAGGCTTGTCATTTCTACGCTTAAATTTTTTAATATATATTCATGATGTTAAACTTTAACTGATCAACTAGATGACACAGGAAACAATGTGATTAGTCACAGTAGACAGTCAGGTAAATGCAGACGAAGCAGCACAATCTAGAACACGCTACCGTTTGATCTGGCAAAACAATATGACTGACCCAAGTGGTTGAAAGGCTGGTCTAGGAATAACATAATAACACAATTTTTAATGCCTGTCAGAGGTCGATAAACCCTAGTAAGAGGTGGGTAAATGCTAGTAAGAGGTTGACAAATGATAGTTCTGAAATTACTGTACATAAACACCATTTTATGTGATTAGCCTCACATACAGCCTGCTTACCATTGCATATGTTAAAAAGTAATTAAATAAAAATGTGTCTGTCTCTCTATCAGGCCTGCTTGTTTATTTATTTATTTATTTGCAGCTGAAGTTGGAATTTTACGTATAACTTAGTCAAAAACATTTAAACTCAGTTTTTCACAATTCCTTAATCCTAGTAAACCTTCTCTGTCTTCGTTTAGTTAAGATGACTACTTTAAGAATTTGAAATGTGAGATTATAGAGGGAAAGATTTTTTCACATTAACATTCCCATTGGGTCAGAAGTTTACATACACTTAATTAGTATTCAGTAATATTGCCTTTAAATTTTATTTTAGCCCATTTCTCCTGACAGAACTGGTATAACTATACGCACCTTGCTCACAATTTTTTTTCCAGTTCTACATACACATTTTCAGATGGATTGATGGTCAATAGAATACCTCAATTTTGTTTTTCATACTTGGGAACGTTGTCCATTTGGAAGAACCATTTGTGATGGCTTTAACTTTCTAGCTAATGTCTTGAGATGTTGCCTCAATATGCTTCAACTTAATCTTCCTTCCTCATGATGGCATCTATTTTGTTAGGTGCATCAGTCCCTCGTGCTGCCACCCCCATGCTTCACAGATAGGATGGTGTTCTTCAACTAGCAAGCCTCCCCCTTTTTCCTCAAGACATAACGTCAAACATCATTATGGCCAAACAGTTTTTTGTTCTATCAAACCAGAGAACATTTCTCCAAAAAGCAAGATTGTTGTGCTCACGTGTAGCTGCAAACCATAGACTGGCTATTTTGTCAGTTTTTAAGGAATGGCTTCTTTTTTGTTGAGGTCAAGAGTTACCTGAGCTTTCTGGTTACGGTCTTGTTTTACTGTGAATATAAATATGTTTGTACCTGTTTCCTCCAGTGTAATAACAAGGTCATTTGCTATTATTCTGGGATTGATTTCTACGTTTTTGTACAAAAGTATGTATCTCTTACATGAGCAATATGATGGCTGTGTGGTCCCATGCTGTTTATACTTAGTTGTTGTTAGTCTTTCGGCAAGGGGTCGCCACAGCGGAATATCCAGTCCGCACAACTTGGCACAGGTTTTACGCCGGATGCCCTTCCTGACGCAACCCTCCCATTTTTATCCGGGCTTGGGACCGGCACTGCATCCAGTGTCTGGGGGGTTTGGGCACTGGCTGGGAATTGAACCCGGGCCTTCCGCATGACAGGCGAAACACCTACCACTGAGCCGCCAGTGCCCCTGCTGTTTATACTTGGTAGTATTTTTATATTATATTGTTTATTTTTTTCTGAAGTGTTGGCTGATTTCTTCTGAGTTTGCCATGATGTCAAGCAAAGAGACACTGAGTTTGAAAGTAGGCCTTTAAAGACATCCAGAGATACACCACCAATTGACTCAAATGATGTCAATTATCCTATCAGAAGCTTCTAAATCCATGACATAATTTTCTGGAATGTTCCAAGCTGTTAAACGGCACAGTCAGCAGAGTGTATGTAAACTTATGACCCACTGCAATTGTTATACAGTGAATTCTAAGTGAAATATCTGTAAACATTGTTTGGAAAAATAACTCGTGTCATGCATAAAGTACATGTCCTAACCGACTACAGCTGTATTTGCAACCATCAAAGGTATAAAAATCTGCATATTTTTCCCCTTGGTGTGTTTTTTTAGTATGTTTGGTGGCTTAATTTTTGGGTTTATGGAGCACAATAGACTCTGTTATGAGAAATACTATGGCATATATTAAGCTGTGAAGGGGTTTATTATAAGGGGTCATTGTTTTAAGATGTCCAGGTGGTGGATTAGGTGATTAGGCTGCTGTTGGCAAGCCTCTACAGTCATTGTCCCAGTTATTGATATTGAAAAAAATCTACTTCACTGGTCTTTAGTCACTTATAAAGCATTCATCCATTATTGTTTTCCTACTTCCTTCTTGCTACTAAATGTGTAATACCATCCTTCCCTTTTTGGCTGCTTTAGTGATATTTCCCTATTCTCTCAGCTATACTAACATAGCTGTCTTATGTTAGTAGAACATCACAGTACTGTCACAGAAGTTTCTTAATAGATGTGGGAGTACTACACCACCGCTATAATTAAGATCAATTTCAATCATCATTGATGACGGAATCATTATTGGTCAAATCATGCAGTAGATGCAGGAACAGTCACAGAAGGAAAAAAAAGAGCAAGAGTGCAATCATTATAGAGGCTGAGATGCACCATACATCCTGTTGACCTTATTTTACTGAAGGTGAGAATTTGTCAAGTTTATTTTTTCTTACTCATTTACATATACAGTGGAACAGAGTGTACTATACAGTATGTTATGAATAAGATTGATGACTCAAACCGCTGGCTCGTTGAAAGCTAAAATCCAAGTAAAGTCAAGCAGATCAGTCTGTGATAGAGGAATATCCTACACCAGAATATTTCTGTTTAAAGTACCTGTTGTGTGATAAATCTGCCTACGTTAATCAAATATTAAAAATACTGAGATGATGGATTCAAAGCAAGATTGTACTTGTGGCATCCTAAAATCCCCATGTGAATTCTGTAGCCCGTGTCAGTCCTGGGGTAAAGAATATTGCTCTTTGCGACCAAACTGTGTTAAATCCATAAGGGGGATTATCTCTACTCAGAGAATTCCTCCTTTAATTCGCGCTGTGTTTCCAGACTTTTGGCGTTCAGCATGTTTAATCCTATTTTCTCCACTACACTGACGTATTTTTCAAGGCTTTGATTTTCTGGTTGGTCTGAGTGGACTGCCTAAACTAAATATGAGGGAGACAACAAGGTCTTACTGCTCATAAAATGATTAATTCTGCAAGACATCAACCATCTAAAAAGCTCTGGTAAGATGCCTTGATTTTTATGAAATAACCTTTGTGAGGCTAAGTTATTAGAAGGATTGTACCACATTTGCAGTAAGAACTGAAAAAGTCCATGAGAAATTAGACAGTCTGGCTGGTGTAAATGTTTCTAATGACTTCTAATGACTTTCTATGAGATCCAGAGAGAGCACATATTTGTTTGCATAGTAACTGCAATTATGTTGAGGGGAAATTGGACATGGTTCTAGTCAGCATAAACATAAATGCTGGGTTTTGTTGGGTGTTCATTTTTCACATGTGGTTGCTGTGGCTGAATGGCTATAATATTGATGTAAGGTCTATTTTGCAAACGGTTGTTCTGTTATGCATTTCCACCAGGAAATGCAATGACAATAAAAGAAACATTATTATTTCGTAGATATTTATGTATATATATGTATATATATATTACCTTACTTTTATATGTTAGTATGAAGTGCATATATACTATGCAGTAAAAGCAGACTATCAGTTTTTATGATGAATGCTGTAGTTCTGGCTTTTGTCATTTATAGTTTTTGTCTTGCATGTTGCATTGTTTAGGTGAAAAAACCTCCTCAGGCACATTGTTCTCACATTAATTAAAAAAATATTGTTCTCATTCAGAAGTGCTTTTTTAATGTCTATCTTAATTACCAGACTTAGTAGGGCAATAGTTTGGTTGTAGAGTTATGTGATATAATTCTTTTGATTGTGTGATGCTGCTTTGCGACAATGACAATTGTTAAAAGCGCTATACAAATAAAATTGAATTGAATTGAATTGAATTATGTGGCAGGTTGAGCTTTGATAAATAGATTAGCTTGTCTTTACAAAGTTTGGTACCAGGCAGAGAGTGGTTAAGCATTTAAGTGAAAGCATTAAGCCACAATGGTCCAGACCAAATGCTTGGTGAGCCTTTAATTAGTACAGGCACCTCTGACCTGTCTAGCAAAGAAGCAGCTCAAGATGACAAATTCAAACATGGTTTTACTACACACACGTACCTACACACCCAGCTAATTCAAGCAAGAATGCCTATAATTCCACATGCTATTCTCATACTAGAACATATTTAGTAGAAAAAAAAACAGTCACTCCTTTGAAATGGTGTCAGGCAGATCTGTAGGATTTAATGTCATGATTAATAGTGTGAAACTCATTTCTACATGGTATGTTGAGTTTCAGGTCAAACCCGAGTCATATGTTATTGTAATGAGGATTCATTGTGGGTCTGGTCTTTTCTTTGTAAAGATAAGGAAATTCATGATTGTGTAAAGCTGCTTTTTTTCAGTGAATGGAAAAAAAGACACAACATTCTTGCACGAAATATGCTTACATCATACTGTTAAAAAAAAAAGTATTAGTGCAATGTGAAATATACCACGATCCTTACACCAGATCCCTGAAGCACCAGCAACTCTTTATCAAGGAAACTTACTAGTTTTGTTTGACTTGTTTAGCAAATTAATTCATATTAATTCAAAAGTTTCATGTGTGAAGACTAGGCTTGATAGCAAATTTATCAAAAAGTTTTTTTATAATGAATGAATAAATAAATACCTCAAATGACTATGGCTTGGATACAAACATGCAGTTTAATTTGACTCCCTTTCCTGAACCAGTCATCAATTACTGGCATGTCTGTTGCATTTAAAGGGAAAAGTCAGGATAAACAAATGTGCATACTGAAAGAGGATCTTGAGTCATATAACAAGTTCTTCTTAGGAATCAGTCAACCTCTTAGTTTTTTTTAACAGGTTTTACTCAGCCATTTGCCTTTAGTTGACCCTGCGATCAGACCCCTCCAAATCTCCATTAATGCCTTCCTGACATGGGATGTAAAATCTTTAAGAGATGGTAACTATCTGAAAATTAGTTAAAACACTTCAGTAGGCAGAGCAAGCAGCAGAATTAGTTGTCAGGACTTGGCTAACCAACCTGTGTCTAGTCTACCAGACTTCATATTGCTACTGTATGTGACCAAACACATTACGCAGTGGAGAGCAAATAAAGGTTACAGGCTGATTAGTTTATATAGACATTTGCTTTTGCATATGTGGAACAAGATTTAGTGCATTTGGTAAGCATCTGGATTTCCACCAGAATGTGGTGCTAGGTAGTTGATGGGTCCTAATGAGTCCTGGATGAACCTGTGGCTACTTACAAATGGGCCCAAGTAAATCATCTGTTGGAAATATTAGGGGACCACATGGACTCATAACATAGTAGAGGAGCAGTTTTTTTTTCCTGGACTGAGGAATTGTTTAATATACAGTACATCCCAAATGACACTGTAAAATATCATTCAGGGAGAATGGACTACTGTATGTGGTTATAGGATTAGAGTTGAGTACCAGCATAAAGAAAAATGCTTCAGGGTTCTTAGAGCAGGCATGATATGATGGTAGACAGTGCTGCATGAATAGAAAGCTTTAGTAGATGAACGTCTAAGCATGTCTCCCACATCCCAGAATGTTAAAATCTACCAAAAATGTGAGTGATTTAAAATAAGAGTAGAGAACTGCTTATCTGTGTGGGCTATCTTAGAGGAGTGGCAGAACTAGTGCAATCTAACTCAAACTTTTAAAGAACGATTCATATTTTGTAAAAATATCATGGGTTTAGAATTTGGCCACTACGTATCAGCACTGTATTTGCCTATGACAACAAGCCAATTGCATACAGAAATTTTAAGACCCTTAAAAGTTTTCTAAATTGTAAATTTCTTCTTAAAATTGATTTAGTTCCTATGTTTAATCATTTGGGTTGAAATGCTTGACAATGATAAACTACAAATGGTTTTTAGTGTTTTATTAATACATTCAAAATTAAAGACTGAAATATATTTTATTTGTGTGTCACTTAACTGGAATCCACATGTACCTAACTGAATTAATTGGATATCATTAGGAAATGCAAACATCCATCTTTATCCATCCATCCATCCATCCATCCATCCGTCTCACAGTACATGATGTATGTCATAGTGAAAACAAAGCCCTGAGGTGTAGAGAATTATCTGTATACCTGTGAGACAGGAATGTGTCAAAGCACAAATCTGTTGTACAAAGTATACAAGAATATTTTTGCAGCAGTAAAAGTGCCCAAGTTCATGCTAGAGTCCCATCATTCTCAATCGAGGATGAAGGGCCTTGGTCACATATCTACAAATCTAATGGTCACTATAAATGGAATTCAGAGTTCCTTTGTGGAGACAGGAGAATTGATGCATTCAGATGGGTATTCAGTGCATTTTGCCTGCATTATGTGATGGCTGGGAAGGCTGCAACATGAAAATCAGACACTCCCATCTTCAAAAGCAAGTAGTTATTTAAGAGTATTCATTGCATACAATAATTTGTCCTTTAGCAAAAGGAAGCTTTTCATAAATTCTATGACCAAATTTCCAAGCATGTACTGATTACCTCGACAACCAATGGCCAAACCAAGTGAATAAACCATATGGCATGACCAACTCTTCATATTGTCTGGGGGTGGTAGTGAAAGTGAATTTTAAATCATCTTCCCTAATGAATTTAAAGAAGCCATTAAAACAATAATGACAATTGGATTTAAACTATGTTATGATAAAGGGGTTTGTGTACTCTGGTCTAGTAGTCAGATCTATACCATCAGGAGTAAGCGCCATTCTTGGCAAACAGATCTGAAAGAAGAGACCACACAAGAGCAACCCTAATATAAAGTAAATCCTGCCCAGACTAAATACCTGGTGCTGATATATACCTGATCTGTGGAATCAGGCATGGAATAAGGTCTGAAGATGAGGGCCCACTGATCAGACCAACCTGATATCCTGGTAGGTCTCAGCCTGAAATGCAGACAAGGAGCCATTTTTGGGTTTGTGGGCTCAACACATTCAAGATGAATAGTGATGTCACATGTGTGACAGACAAGTGATAGATGTGTTACACACATTCTTTGAAAATCACACTCTTCACCCTTTCCGATAGAGATTCTCAGATAGTTGTTTGTCATGGATTTGGAGAGGGCTTATGATTGTTTACCAATATGCAATGATATTAGGGAATCCACAATCTTTATTGCGCTTTAGTGCAATTATCCTATGACAGAATCACATTCAATGTTTAATGTGTAATGTACTGTACTGTATATTGTCTTGTTCTCTTGTCTCCTATGCTATGTTGTAAATAACAGCAAATTAGCAAGCAAAAATTTTTTAATAAGTAAATAAATAAGATAAATAAATATCCATGAAATTGCCTCACTGCTAACCAGCTGACTTTTAAATGTCATCAGATTGGAGCTCCACATGCAGATGTGGCTCACGGTTGTCTATTCGACTTGTTGGTGGTCGATTTGCCCTTTAAATCACACTGCTTCAGGCCCAAACAACTCTTGCTTTGTATGCCAGCTTTCAGAGACACAGACTCATTGCTTAGTACTCTATCAAATCCCTGAGCATAGAAACAGTCCCTCTGTTCTGTTAAAAAAAAACAGTTTTCTGAGAACTGGAGGAAAATAATTTAGTTTTCCTGGATAGATTAAATTTAATTATGGTTCTGGTTCTTTTGGCCCAGAGTCCAGTGAATTCCTTAAACATGTTTAATTTATAGCTGTGAAATTATAGAGCCTTTTTGTTTGCTCAAGTCAGTTCTATTCTCTTTTATGTAAGTAATTTTTAGATTGAACTTTAACCTTATTTTTGGTATCAAACATGCATGATTAATTCATTGCCTGCTTGGACAGAGTGACTAATTGCCTGGTCTTTCTCTCCTGGTCCTAGATAGAATTCATTCATTCTGTTTTTGGTGTTTGTGGCTTTTGCGACACTGTGACAAATCTGTCTCTGTCTCGACATCCCCATTTGGGTGCAACAAATATTTTCTGGCTGGGCATCAAATATGTTCTTGCTGTCAGAGTCTTTACTTGTGATAACTGAACTAGCCCAGTGCAACACATAAACACTACAACTGTTTAATCACTTAAGCAACTGCAAGTGGTTTATCTCTCTGCAAGTCAGTTCATGTTAGCCCCTCTGGCATGTCAGCGCAACATTTTTTTTAAATGTCTCATTGCCATAGGCTGAGAAGCATGTCGCATGAATCTTTGTTTAAAAAGAACCTCTGTTTATCCTCGTCTTGCTTGTATGAGATATAGAGGGGAAGAGGGTGCTATCTTTAAATCTATCCCCCCCACACAAAACAAATGAATGAACGGTTATAGTATGTAGAGCTTTCTAAAAAAAAAAAAAAAACAGTCCTGGTTGCTTTGACGAAATGAACTGTGACTAAAATGTACAGAGTGAGTTGGTGGTGATTGCATGACCAGTCATGCAACTTATCAGTCTGATATTTACGTCTCAACAGCACAGAGCTGAGCACTATAAATAAAATTTAAAAAAAAAATAATTTTCTACAGTACATATTTTCAGTGCTATCAAAGCATATGATGTGTAACAGTTGTTCTTTTAATGCAAGCAGCTCAGTCAAGTCTGAAATTAAGAAAATAAGACCGTGTGCCATAAAACAAATATAAAGCACAATAACAGTCATCATATCTGAAATTTGAAGTCTAAAATATATACCAAGATTTAAACTTCAAGAGGAAAAAAGCGTTCAATAAAAGCTTTAATTAGGACTAAATATAACATGTAAAGTTCTGAATGTTCATTAGGATTTTTTTTAAACATAGTAACTTAGACCCTAAATCCCAACCAAGGAATAAACCAGTACACCAATTAAGCCAATTATTTAAATCACTATTTATATTTTACATATTGTCTTAACCATAATGTCTTAAATATCCTGGAATGAACCCCATATACTATTTAAAATATATTAAAATATTAAATTATATTTTCTTTACCTTCAAGTTCTTCCACAACATTTACCACTATGTGTCAGTTGTTAATATATTGCCTAAATCAAAATACTTATAAAATGTATGTCTTAAACAATGGAGTAATACCAAGCAGATAGAACCTGCTTCATATGTTTTATTTCTTTAATTACACTTGTCTGTTAGTGATAACATCATTCCCTTATTTTCCATGCTATTTTCTTTATATAAAAAAAGTCATAGGAAAAACTTGAAACATCTGCAATTATATGTTTTTATTATTTAATGTAATAATGTAATTGATAATTTCATTAATTAATATATCCATCCAACTATCCATCCATCTACACTATTGCCAAAAGTATTCACTCACCCATCCAAATCACTGAATTCAGGTACTCCACTGAAGGTGGTTACAGGTGCACCTAGGCATGAAGATTGCTTCTACAAACATTTGTGAAATAATGGGTCGCTCTCAGGAGCTCAGTGAATTTTGGACATTTTGGACAATTTCATGCTCCCAACTTTGTGGGAACAGTTTGGGATGACCCCTTCCTGTTCCAACATGACTGCACACAGTACACAAAGAAAGGTCCATAAAGACATGGATGAGTGAGTTTGGTGTGGAAGAACTTGATTGGCCCATGACCTGACCTCAACCAAATAGAACTCCTTTGGAATGAATTTAGAGTGGAGACTTCGAGGTTGGCGTTCTCGTCCAACATCAGTGTCTGACCTCACAAATGCACTTCTGAAAGAATGGTCAAAACATTCCCATAAACACATTCCTAAACCTTGTGGAAAGCCTTCCCAGAAGAGTTGAAGCTGTTATAGCTGCGCTAAAAGGGTGAGCCAACATCGTATTAAACCCTATGGATTAAGAATTTAATGTTATTCATATGTTCATGAATAACATTAAGTTCATATGCATGTGAAGGCAGGCAAGCCATACTTTTGGCCATAAAGTGTATATATACACTGGAACAAAGTTGGAAGCATAGCATTGTCCAGGATGTCTTGGTTCTTGATAGCATTAAGATTGCCCTTCACTGGGAATAAGGGGCCTGATTGAAACACCTGAATTCAATAATTAACAGGTGTGGTTAAATACTTTTGTCCATACATTTCTTTATTATTATTATTATTATTATTATTATTATTGTTATTATTATTACTACATTTTTCCTTTTTCTCCTTCTGTTGTTAGATGCACTGTCGGATGAAAATTAATAAATAATGTATAAAAAGAAGAAATAGAAAAATAGAAAAAAAGCAATGTATTGAACAAAAGTTTTTCTTCAAAAAATATGATTTAAACTCAGCTGCCTCAAGATCCCATTAATGTCACCAAGCACTCAAGGATATGTTAACTTTCCTGGTACTTAGGTACTGCATGTACTGCCTTACACTGACTTTTTTTTTTGTGAACATAGCTTCTTTTTATTTAGAGTGCATTCTCCTTATCCCAAAGACTTCAGGCCAAAGGAAGAGGCCACAAACTTTCAAAATGGGGGAAAAAGATAAGGAGGAACAAGGGGAGCATTCTTTCTTTCTATTTTTTTTTAAGCCAGCATCCTTCTAGGCTGGAGGGAACTGTCTGTTGCATACATCACCTTTCAGTTTGCATCCATAAAGTCCATCTGCACACTCTTCTCACGACAGGCCATCCATAGAGAATCACTGAACACTAGACATTTCATAAAGTCATTTGTGTATATACAAATAATTTACACTATAACAATTAAAGACTAGGCAGTACACATGAATATATCGATTTATTTATGAAAACCAACTCACAAACTATGTGTTTAGGGAAATGATTTTCTTAAAATGTAAATTCCTCTATTTTTTTAGCCTATAATAATAAATTTTTGCTGCATTTACATATACCATATGTTTACAGCATTTACATAAGCCTATGATGCAGGGTTTAATTAGTACTTTTATTAATTTTACTACATAATACACTGTAGTTGTTATAATATAGTTATATATATATATATATATATATATATATATAATTATTAATTATAATTCTGCAATATGTTTTAAACATCTACTAAAGTAACTGCTTTCTCGCAGTGGAAATTGACAAAATGAAGTGGAAAATGAAGTTGAAGCAGTGGTAGGAAGGAAGAAGGTAGGATTAAAAATATTATGTAAAAATGTCCTTAGAACATCTAGACTGCTCAGTAGACTGCACATTAATACAAAAGTATTACAATCATAATGTCATGAAAACATTCTGCTAAATTCAACTAATTAGCTGGCAAAGCACAAAATGGCCTAATCGCAAGAACACAAAATCCTCGTGAAGGTGTTACAAACATGACAGAAATCAGGTCATCACCAGCTTACGATTCATGTAATCACGCAATCAAAGTGAAAACTAGGAAGCATTTAAGTAGCATTATAAAACTCTAAGACTGGTAAATCAGGACTTTAGTGCAGACCTCAATTCTACACGTGTTGAATGTGAACATGTCTCTTGCTTCGGGCACTAACAGCAAAGATGTCTGAATCGCTCCTCTGTTAGTCCAAGGAACAACAGATTAGCTTTGTTAACACAACTGAATGATACTTGAAATATTTGGAAAGAGAAAAAAAATCTTTCAAAGAATTGCTCACAGAAGCATTGAATCTTCAGTATTCTTTTTAAATATAACAATACAGTTGAAATCATGCATTGATTATGAAATTACATTTTCAAGTAGTGGCAGGAAAAAAAACCCTTGGGCAATTCTTAGACATGGGTGTGAATCTAGAGTTGATGCACATTCTTTACCTAATTACATTTTAGCAGACTGCATTAAGATATGTTTAGACATGTTTCTGCTTGCAAAAACACATGATCGAGTGTGTAGCCTACTTGCACATAAATGCAGAAAAAAACAATGTTCCACTCGTGGACTTTTAGAATAACTGGCGAAAAATACTTTACTGTGACTTTGAATACATTTTCTAAAAGCATTTTGTTTACAATTCACACATAAAGCTTTGGTATTGCATTTATGATAACATCAACATCAATTTTCTTGTTATTCAGATAAATGAGGAATTCAAATCTATGATTTCAGTTTGCTTAAATTATGCACTGCTTTGCTGATTTTAATGCTGCGATGATGTCGATGATATGCGCCTCATATATCATAAGGTAAAGAATAAAATAATTGAAGATTTTGGTATCAAAGATTTCTCCCATAAAGTAAAATAATAAGCTGCATGACATGAAATCCATTTCAAATATTATGCCAAAGGATTTTCATACTCCTTAATAGGTAACTATTTAAACACATGGTCTAGCTTTTAGGTAACATATACAGTATATCTAATTAGTTACTGTATCTAAGTAGTTAACATAGTATAATTAATAAGTTACATACATCTGGGTACTCTCTCGCTCGCTCACTCTCTCTCTCTCTGGGAGATATGGTCATCTCGCGCCAACATTTAGAATTTACACTGTTTTTTTTTTTTTTAAATTGAAGCAACAGTAGCAGTAATTGTTTCATGGGTTTTTTAGAACAAATAATGTTTTATGCAGGCAAAGTGGAACTAAAGATGAAACAGTAGTTAGCCCTAAGCCAATTTCAGTTTAGAGATGAGCAAATCAGTTAAAAAGAGTCTTTTGTGGAAGGGGAATAGTGACGTCAAATGAGCTCTATAAAAGCATAAAGTCATCATTTAGGGGAACTCAATAAAAGGCAAACAAATTTTGGCAGCTGAGTGTAGACACTTGCTCCTGAGTTTTGTTTTCATTTGGTCACTTTTACCTGGTTTAGTTACGTCACAAAGTGATTATTTATTACGTTCTTTGTGTTAATCTGTTGCGTGTAACAACATGTTGGACATGCTTGAGTACAGTCATTACCAGGTGAGAGAGATCATTAAGGCTTGACCCCGTATTATAGCCAAGTTGAAATGAGAGCATTTGAACCAGGACCTTGTTGTTTAGACTTACAGTACATGATGGACTTTTGGACTTTTCTTCTTCCTGCAGGTGCAGACTCATCTGGAGAACCCCAATGAGTTTCACCTCCAGCAGAGTCCAAGGCAGCAGGTGAAACATTATCTGTCCGGCACACTTGGGGCTAAGATCAGCCCTCCATTAAGCATCCAGCATCCGGAGCACGGCATGCCCCCCGGCCCCGGAGCCAGCACCCCTAACAGCCCTATGGCACTGCTCACCCTCAGCAACAACTGCGAGAAAGAGGTAACTCACCATACTGTTCTGTCATGAAAGTAAACCCGGACAAATCATATTTATACTGCAAAGATTATGTTTATGATTATGTTTGCTTTAACCTGAGACCAACATGCTGAGATGTTTAAAGGTTACTGGTCTGTTTAAGTATAAAGCAACAAATTAGATTTTTAATTCCTATCACATGACCTACACTTGTTTCTTAACACGAAAAATTTATTAGAGAATTTTAGAGATAATAAATGAAGTAAGTTGGCTTGAGAATTGCAATTTGGTATGCAATTCATCTCCAAAGAAAAATTATTTGCATTATAACTGTAATGCAACTGCATATTCAGTCATGAATATGGATTATAAAGTGATCTTAATAAATATTATTTTGCTTATATGCTTTGCTGCTGCTCCAGATGGATGATGTAATTGAGGACATTATCAGTTTGGAGTCAAGCTATAATGATGACATCCTTGGATTGATGGATGCGGGAATTCAAATACCAAATACGGTAAACTAAGGCATAAATATATTACTGATTTTTCAATTGTTTAAATAATTTTTGTGTTTGCTTATATTTAATTGTTACATTTGACTGCTTTTTAGATCCCAGTGTCAGCAAATCTCCTTGATATCTACAGTAATCATGCACTTCCTCCAGCTGGAGTCACCATTGGGAATTCCTGCCCGTCTAGTTTACCCAACGTCAAAAGGGAATTTTCAGGTATATCTTTTTCCGTTAAATCTGTAATAATCCATAATAGGGTGCCTACAAAGCTATTTAATCATAGTTTTAATCATTAGTCAGAATTTTAATAACTCATAAGCCTCCCATAAACAATACACCGTAATATTGAACTGGAATTATTATTATTGTTATTATTTTTAATTAAGCTATCCCCATTGGGTGCAATTTTAAGCGCACAGTTGCAATGATAAATCTATATTGTACCAAATGACTCCAGCTCCTGACATGATGCACGTGGACCAACCTGGACCATGTGGCAAGTTTGACTCTTATCAGAGGCCCGAAGGCCTTCCAGTAGGTATGTTTTCGATTATAATTCACCAAATGATGTGTTTCCATATGTATTCCTGTACTGCACTGGCAAAAAGAAAACACATTTTAATCTGGATAGTACATGTTACATGCATTTTAAGTTTCTGCATTTATAGTAGTTAAAAATTACACACAATTTGGATGCCTCATTATGAGAACATACACAGATAAACATATAAGATAGCAGAATAAGTGTTTCATAAATTGTAAATTATACCATAAAGTATATATATATAATTTCTATTAGAAATAAATTTGAAGATTCTTTCTGTTTTTTTGGCATTTATGTATGTTAACTGTACTTGAGTGTTTGTTAATTGTCCATCCAACCATTCATCTTCAACCGCTTATCCAAAGTCGGGTCACAGGGGTAGCAGTTCCAGCAGGGAACCCCAAACTTCAGCTTACCTCAGCTAACTCTGACTGGGGAATCCCGAGGCATTCCCAGGCCAGTGTGGAGATATAATCTCTCCATCTAGTTCTTGGTCTGCCCGTGGTCTCCTTCCAGCTGGTCGTGCCAAGAACACCTCCCTAGGGAGGCGTCCTGTTGACATCCTTACTCCACCTCAACTGACTTCTTCCCACGTAAAAGGAGTAGCGGCTATATTCTGAGTTTCTCATGGATGACTGAGCTTCTCATCTTATGTCTAAGCGAAAAGCCAGCTACCTTTCTGAAAAAAACCATTTCGACCGCTTGTATTCGCGATCTTGTCATTTCGGTCATGACCCAACGCTCATGACCATAGGTGAGGGTAGGAACGAAGATCGACCGGTAGCTTGCGAGCTTTGTCTTTTGGCACAGCTCCCTTTTTGTCACGACAGTGCGGTAAAGCGACAGCAATATCACCCCCGCTGCTCTGATTCTCCGGCCAACCTCATGTTCCAATGTTCCAATGTTCCAGCACTCATAAACAAGACCCCAAGATACTTAAACTCCTTCACTTGGGGTAACAACTCGTTCCCTACCTAGAGTAGACAATCCATAGGCGCTCGCTGATGGGCCGTCTATCCAGGCCTGACTCCAGACATGGCTTCCTTCGGGCAGGGTCACTTTACTCTCTCCTCTTTTTTTCATGAGTTTTTTTAAACCATACTTAGTCTGAGACCACTTTGCCTTGAGAGACCCTACCAGGAGCTCATGGCTCCAGACATCACCGCTCCCAGGTTCATGAAGGCACGCAAACCTCTCCACCTCGATAAGGTGATGGTTCCCGGAGAGGAATTGTAAATATACACTACTGTTCAAAAGTTTGGGGTCACTTGTAAATTTCTTTGTTTTTGTTTAGTGATTTATTTTCTACATTCTACAACAATACT
>JAQMYJ010000037.1:24260638-24285094 GCA_030014305.1 Clarias laeviceps
GGACGCCTTCAGCATTCCTTTACAATGTAGAAAGAAATAAAAATCAGGAACCATCATGGAGTTAGAAAGTGACCCTAAACTTTTGAACGGTAGTTTATATGTTAATATAAATTTTGTTAATAATTTGTTTATTTACTTTTGTATGTATTTATTTTTCAGAAGCAGAAGTTAGAGCTTTGGCAAAAGAGAGGCAAAAAAAGGACAACCATAACCTAAGTAAAAATAATTCTTCTCTCATTTAAACACAATTTGCTCAGTGTTGTTACACAAACCTTTCATATGCTTCATGTCTAACAAGCATGCTACTTACTTTTTCTTCCTTCCTAGTTGAACGACGACGGCGCTTTAACATAAATGACAGAATTAAAGAACTTGGGACATTAATTCCCAAATCAAATGATCCGTAAGTCGATGAGCTGGTTTCAATTGCCAGCATTACAAATCACAGTACAACTACCTAAAAGTAAACCACGATTATTTCTCTTTGTAATATTAATAGAAAGAAACACATTTAAGCTGAAGCTTCACATGGAGGAACGGGTTGTGCATTTACTTACGGATCTACTGTGGATTTTATAGAGACATGAGGTGGAATAAAGGAACTATTTTGAAGGCTTCGGTGGATTACATCAGGAAGCTACAGAGAGAGCAGCAGAGAGCAAAAGAGCTGGAGAGCAGGCAGAAGAGACTGGAACACACCAACCGACACCTCTTACTTCGCATTCAGGTACACAAAATGAATTATTCATTACTGAAAATGGCTTTGTACTGGTAGCCATACTAAAGCTTTGAAGCAGCATGAGCTTGTGACAGTACTAACGTAGGAAGTGTGTCACACTTCAGTGATAGATAATGTGAAATTAAAACATATACACAGGAGGAATACATAATATATTAGAGATATTGAGAAATATTTTACCCTTTCACAGCTCATTTACTGATTTGTGTAGAAAGACATTTCAGGTTTAGCATAATGAATATGAACATGTGTTTATGGGTCAGGAGCTGGAGATGCAAGCTCGTGCTCATGGCCTGGCTGTAGGAGGTTCCTCGTCACTCTGCTCCGCTGAGGTCATTGCCTGCGCCATAAAGGAAGAACCTATCAACTACACAAGTTGCTCATCTGAGCTGTACACTCATCTACACCCCCATAGCCCGGATCATTCTCGGCCCACCACTCTGGACCTCAATAATGGTACCATTAGCTACAGTGACAGCACCACAGATGAAACAGATGCAGAGCTCTACGCAAGCCACAAAGATCACTCAGCCAAGCTAGACAACAGGTTTCTGGAGAACACGATGTCACCAGTGGGCACCGCTAAGCTACTGCTCTCCTCAGGTTCCCCCACACACTCCAATGACAGCAGCATAAGCAGCACAAGCACAGAGGAGCAGGACAAAACCTGTTAGCACTACTAAGGAACTTTCAATAACTCTTTATAGTTGTTTTTGTTTTTGTTGTTGACTTGATTGTAGTGTTGTCTGTCTAAATTCTGATTGCAAATATGCTCACATTTTTAAAATGGAGGTAGTAGTGCATTCAAAGATATTTGTATGCACTTCTAAAGATATGCAAGGCTTTGGAAGAGCTGTGATTTTTCAGAACTTTTAAAGTATTATTCATTATTTTAATTATTTTGTATCATTCAAATAATTTAGTTACATAATTTTTTAACAAGTTAGATTCCTGTTTATCTATCATTTTTGATTTATATTATTTATGAAAAAAAATATGGACACTACAAAAAAAAAAAAGGAACATTATTCCTCATCCAAATTTATTTATTATTAGCATATCTCTGAGCTGCCATTTAATCAGAAGTAAAATTAGGTCACTCATGGACATTCATTTTAGTGTCAAGATAATTGCCAAAGTTTAAAATCCTTAAAAAAAAATCTATATTCTAATAATAATAATATCCCTTATACTCCTAAATATATATTTTTTAAATAAAGTTAGGAAAAATTAATTAGGCCTAAAGAATGTAGATACCATGTATAAACTAGTAATAACAAATAGACTAATATTTAATAGGATTTCCTTCAATCTTTAGTGTATAAATTAGTAACCAACCAGTATACATGTAATTTTTTATACTTTAAGAACAAATTAATAGAGTCACGTGATTAGAAACTGATATAATGGTTATCTAAATTTCATTATTTATGCAATTATTTATGCAATATTTACTATATTGTAAAATCTTTTTTCTGATATATTTTATTAGAAAAGTGAACTTCTGATTACTCCCAGTAAAATATTTATTACATGGTACACACACACACACACACACACACACACACACAATTGGAATTTGAAGTATTTGCTCATTATTAACCCGTTCGGTTGTTATATGATTTTATGTACTGTAACTACAGAATGTTGATTTTTCTTCCTCAGATTATTAAGAAAAAGAAAAACAATTCAAAAACTGGGTCTAATTTCGATTAATGCCAAACACTCTGTTTTATGCTTCTACTCAGAACATTCACAATAACAACCAAAGAACCATTAATGGTTCTACTTAACCTTTATGTAAAAGTGGTATATAAAGATATAGTAACTTTAATAGTTATATAGATATGAATAATTAGTTCACCACTGAAGTGCCTTCAATTTAATAAATAAACTTTCACATATATCTTCTTCTTTGTCTTTCGGCTGTTCCCTTTCACATATATACACAATCAAAATTTCCCCTTGTATTATTTGAAACATTAAATTAATTTAAGAATTTCATTCCATACTACAAGCTTATATTAAAATATTGCTTTATTTACACTTTTCCTCAATGACCAGAAAAAATGGTTGTGATGTTTAATTTTCTGATTTTTTTTTTTACAGAATTTGCAATTAAAAAAACAATCTTTTGTATTTTTCCAATATTATTCCAATCTTATGAATACACATATACACACACAGAGCAAGAAACACCAACAAAAACAACAACAACAAAAATTTTAATAAATGCCCTCATACTTTTCATACACAAAAAGAAGAAAAAAGAAAAGAAAGTATTTAGTACACTAAACTATACTTTTATTAGTTCATTGTAATGTTCCTTTTGCAGATATCTTTGTATAAAGGAGGCATACTGTCATGCTTTAAAAAAAAATCCCTGACAGTCTTGATGTTATAGTTGCTCATGACATTACTTATTAAGCTGGACATTCAGAGCTAGATGAAAATAAAAATGGTAAGCTTTTTGCTTCTGAAGCATTCCACTGTTTTTAATACAAAATAAATATCTATCATACATTTGCACTGAATTATCTGACAAGTCTGTTTGGTCTGTGCATATTTATATATATACAGTATAATTACTGTATATGTGTCTATATATATATATATATATATATATATATATACAAAAAACTCTAACCAAAAAACTAGGTCATTTTCACTTTATAAGGGGTCAAGTGCATTTCTATCACGAAAGATGTGTTTGCAGCATGGAAAACTATTCGACAATTTTTCGTGATTTTTTGTTTCACATTAATTCACTGATATTAGAGTATATTGTTATTCAGTCCACTCTTTCTTAAACACTTCACCATGAATTTGAGTTTTGGTTAAAATAAAATGTCTCCAAAGATATAAAACTAATTAAAAAAAAAAGCAAAGTAGGTCACATTATTCAAATATTTCAGTCAACACGTTTATATATAAGAATGTTCACTTGTGTTCAGTTAACGCATGTGATCAGTCCAACAACATGGGTATTATGTCCAGGGGCATTTTAACATATCAAAGGACAGACAGAAAACTCTATTTAACTGAATCTCTAGCTAAAGTCCCAATCTTTAAAATCACATAAAGACTTATAGACTATTATAGGTGGTGTATCCATGTGCCTCATTTCAGGAATTAACTTTATTACAGAAGATACAAACAATAACTCAGGGCTAAAAATAATAAGTTGTTGGTAGTTTATCCTTAAATGGGAATCTGAAGCATAGTCATGACTAATTATCTAGTTTATGAGTCATGAGAAGGCATATACAGATATGCGACTTAGTCAAATGTAAATTTGTTAATTCAACATGAATAATTAGAAAAGGCTAAAGTTGTCAACCAGGTGGCACCAAAAAGCATTAGTAAATGACTGCATAAAAAATGCAATATATTTGTTTTTATTTAAACTGTTATTTCATTTCTAACTGTTTTGAAATGAAATTTGATTAGTTCTAATAGTTAACCAAAGCAAAAAGTAAGAGGTACAGTATGAAATATGTAAATTTGTGATTAGACTTGCCATGTGTCTGCTATGGGTTATTACATATGAAACGTAGGAGGACACTGATATGTGTATAACTGTACACACACACACACACACACACACACACACACATATATAAAGTATATATATATATATAATCTATACAATAAGAAATAATCACAAATAAAAGAATAAATCACTCACTCAATCACTCATCTTCTATACCGCTTTATCCTGTATTCAGGGTCACGGGGACCTGGAGCTTATCCCAGGAGCCTTAGGGCACAAGGCAGGGTACACCTTGGACAGGGTGCCAATCCATCGCAAGGCAGACACACATACACACACTCATACACTCATTCACACACTACGGGCAATTTGGGAACGCCAATTAGCCTGACCTGCATATCTTTGGACTGTGGGAGGAAACCGGGATACCGGTAGCAGTCTTGACACAAATTGGCCAGCTCAAGCTCAAATATAGACAGATCAGGATCAGGCCATATGCTGTTTATATTTAAAATATTCCTCAATGACCAGAGCTTATATTCTTCTATTCCTCCACTTTCGCCCCTTCTTGGCGTAAGCCTTTACAGTATATTTACTTTAGAAATATATTTGATATTACATCAAGAGACACTTTATCACTTGCGTTGTGCTTGAAACTGGCTTAAAAAAAATACCTCATGATTGTACAAAGATTTTTGATCATAGAGTGCTAATTAATCTGCTTCCATGTAGGATTCCAAAGCAAAACTACTTATTTGTAAATATAGTGATTAAAAGTCAAAATTTCCCAAAAGTAAAACTAAAACTTAATTACATATAGTTTTCTGTAGACAACATAGTGTGAAAAAAGTGTCTTTTACGTTACTTCCAAGTCAGGCCAGCAGATGGAGCTCTAATATCAGTGTACAAGTTTGACTGACTCTTTCATTTAAATACAGCATTGAGTTTTAAAAGGTCCTGGCACAATTAAGAATAATTTGACAGGCTAGACTAAATAAGTATATAAGTATAAGTTTTATCTATTTTATAAATAAAACTTATTATTAAGTAGAATGGAATTAAAATGCCTCACATTATAAATAAGAAAAATATATATATATATATATATATATATATATATATATATTCTCTTGTCAATGTCATTAATATACGATACATGTATACCTCCAGGAAAAAGTTTGGACACAAGTTTGGTTTTATTTTTTTTACATTCTAAAGCAATACTGAATTTATTTCAAAACTTCTAAATAACACATATGACATTAGGAAATTAAGTTATAACAACAACAACAACAACAACAACAACAACAGTCATTTATTATAAGACGAAAACGTATATGCATATATATAAAATATCTTGCATTTACATTAGAGTATGTTACTCATTTGAAATAAATTAAACACCATATAGAAGCACTTACTTTTATTTTTGCACCATAACATTATTTATAAATTGGTGATCATTATATTATTTTATTATATTAATAAACTAGAATATAATGGATATAGAATAAGAATGGAATAGTTAGAATATATTGCATATATGTGAGAACTATATTATTATTATAACTGTATATTAGTATTGCACCACATTTTTGCTGGTGTGTGTTTGTTTTACACAACTACTTTTTGCAACTACTATTGTGGCTCTGGGTGCATGTTTAGGGTCATTGTGTTGCAACGTCTTTTGCAGGTTTTCTTCTAAGACTGCACTATATTATCTCCACCCATCTTCCCATCAACTTTGACCCTGCTGAAAAAAAGCATCCCCACAACATGATGCTACCACCACCATGCACAGTGTTAGTTTTCCATCAAGCATACCATTTTGCATTTAGGACAAAAGGTTTGATTTTGGTCCCATTTGACATTCTTCCACGTGCTTGCTGTGTCCCGCACATGGCTTGTTGTAAACTGCAAATGGGACTTCTGGCTTTCTTTAAACAATAGCTTTTTTCTTGCCACTCTTCCATAATGGCCAGATTTGTAGAGTGCACAGTTGTCCTGTGGACAGATTCTCCCACCTCTGCAGCTCTTCCAGAGTTACCATCATCCCCTTGGCTGCTTTTCTGGTTGATGCTCTCCTTGCTCGGCCTGTCAGTTTAGGTTGACTAAAAAATGTCTTGGTAGGTTTGTAGTTGTGCCAAACTCTTACCATTTTTGGCTGATGGATTGAACAGTGCTTTGTGAGATGTTCAAAGCTTAGGATATTTTTTATAACCTAACCCTGCTTTAAACTTTTCCAAACCTTTTTCCCTGACCTGCCTGGTGTGATTGTTGGGTTTCATGATGGTGTTTATTCACTTATATTCTCTATCAAACCTCTGAGGGCTTCAAAGAAGAGCTGAATTTATACTAATGACACACATGTTGACTTTATTTACTAATTAAGTAACTTCTGACAGCAGTTCCACTGGATTTAAGTTAGGGGTATTAAAGGAGTAAAGGAGGCTGAATACAAATGCACAGCACACTTTTCACATTTTTATTTGTAAAAAAAATTGCAAATTATTTTTCTTCCACTTTACAATTATGTGCCACTTTGTGTTGGTGTATCAAATAAAATCCCAATAAAACATTTAAGTTTTTGGTTGTACCTTGACAAAATGTGGAAATGTTCAAGGGGTATGAATACTTTTGCAAGGAACTATAGCACCTGTTAAAGTGTTATAAGGCTCTAAACTGCAGTCTTGTAGTTTGTGTTGAAACAAATATGAATGTTTTTTTTTTTTTTTTTTACAGTTTTTTTTACAGTTTTTTTACAGTTTGATTATTAATGATGTTTATTATAAAGATGGACACTATTTTAATTTTGTATTTATACCTAAATATACCTCTAATTGGTTACACTGTAACTGTGGAACATCAGCACTCAATCAACAGTGCAGTCAAGTAGCCAATAACTTGTGTACCATATGTACACAAGTCCCTACTGTGGGACAATCTGTACAACAGGAGCATGCTGTTACAGAGAGAGGCATTGCAAGAAGGAGAGGGAGAGAGAGAGAGAGAGAGAGAGAGAGAGAGAGAGAGAAAGAGGACAAAAGTGATCAATTACTCGCATTACATGCAGTCCTTCAGGAATTTGCTTTATTGGCCTGGACATCTGTTATAATATTGTCATAATGTGTAATCAGATGGGGCCTGTTGTAGCCAAGTCCGGGAAGAAAATACAGCTATGAAAGTTCAATTAAAACGCACAGGGACAGCAGTTCTGTCCATCTGGCAAAATGAACACTTTTGTTTTTTTCCTGCCCCTTTTTGTTTTCTCTTCTCCTGTTAAGTCTCCAGAGAATGACTGGATGTGACCTGGTTGCAGGTTTATACACCTCTTTCACTTAAAATGAAACCGGTGACACCTGTGTACTTGGGCTCATGGGCCCAATATATCATCTGGAATGCAAGAGCAGATTACAACATGCAAAAAAACCCCAATCATGTCTTTGTCCTCACCAGCAAGTTCAAAGTGGCCTTTGTGTAGCTGAAATATTGTACAATAAAATATTCAAAATCTTGATATCGAGTTTTGTTTTCTTACACGCAGAAAGAGGAGTAAACTGCTGGATGGATGTTTTAAAAAAAGCCTTAAAATGTGTCTCACTTGCTCACACGCAGACGCATTAATTTCCTATGTTCACACACAGCTAGGCCTCCTACTCTCTAAGAACAACATGAGTGTGGATTTATTTCAGGCATTAAACAATACTATTATGAAGACTAGCGGCTGCTATCAGTGAGGATTAGTGCATGCTGGCTTTTCCTGCGCACAGATAAGAAGGTTTTGGAAATTTCATTCGCACTGTCTGATGTCCTTTCTGGGCCGTGTGATATTGCCCGTTGGCCAGGCTGCATGCACGTCTCTCTTAAAGCACACGGGGTCCAGCGAGCATTATTCCATCTCCACAGGACTAGTGCACAGCTGCGCCATATTTATCATCCCGCTCCCAATCCCAGCAAATTGGCAGTGAGATCACTGGGTGATGAGGTTAACTACTAAAGTTGCATGTAACTTGGAGCCTCGCACGCTATGATTAATCGGGCGATGGAGAATGAGGGTCCTCTTGACGGCATCACATGCGGTGTAGAGCATCTGCGACGGTCAAGGCAAAACAAATGGTGTGTTGCCTTTGTTCCCGAAGATGGTGCATAACTGAACATCCAGAGTAATTAATTTTACATCGCCTCATCTGCAGGGTCCCGAAAGCTAATGAAAGTGTTTTCAAGTCGCACCGGAGTTCAGGGCCCACGTACTGAGTTATGAGGAGAACGAAGTAATTGGCCGCCTGCTTGCATCGCACATCCAAATCCTGAGTCAATTTGTAATGTTCTTGCATTGAATAAGAAGACAAGAGAAAGCTTACAGAGGAGTGAACAGAACATTTTCCCCAATGTTGACTGAAATGTTTCCTATTTCAAAAGTAGTGTTTTGAAACCAAACACTTGTCTTAGTAAATGGACAGCCAGTTTTGTTTCCAGATCTCAGGAGCTCACCCTCAGGAACAGCTGGCATACAGCACACATCTGCAGCTGGAGTGATGGAATTCATATAAAAGGCTTGATATAAAAAAAAATCAACTGTATCTCTGATTTTTATCACATTTCTGAACCGAATTTGACACTATAAATAATTGTGCTTAAAATTATCAGAGAGTGGCAATCTATTTTATTTTTTTGGTATTAAAAATAAGATTGTTTGATTTATATTGTAAATCCTTAATTGTTTTGACAGGGTCAAAAAATGCATTATTTCCAGGGAGGAATGCAATTGAGAACGAAGCACTAATTTATGTGCGAAACTGCAATCCTGCTTAATTGGACGGTGTCTAGAGGGATGAATCAAGCAAACAGTTTCTTTAATTGTTATATTCAATTAGGGATCCAAATTAGTCTCCTCGGCAGAAGTGTCAGCACAACAATGTCAGTGTTGTTTGTATCTATTTGTTGCTGTTGCTGTTCTGAGGAAAGGGAAGGGCAAACAGAGATATGCACATCACAGTACATCGCCAAGACCTTGTAATCCCCATAGCAAATCCATTATTCTCTCTCTCTCAACTCATTCTTATTTATCACAGGCCTGTTTGCTAATTTTATTTTGCAATGAAGCAAGCATGCCCTTCCCCCTGTGTGGGCTCTCTCAATGGGCCTCTGGTTCCTGTGAAGTGACAGTGGGTAAATATGCATAAAAAACGTTAGGGAGGGGGGACACAATTAGCACGAACGAGGTTGACTGCCTCCTGATTTCATTGGCAAACTTTGGCCGCTGCGGTGATAAGCCGCATTATCTAGAAAATTGGCCGAGGGAAAACAGCAAGCCTTCTGATTGCCAGCAATGGTTTGCAGATAAAGTGGTGCTGAAGAGAAATATAATTGAAGTTGAAGTTAAAATATGTTAACCAAAGGTGCAAGATACAGTGGGGTTAGTAGGCTATTACCATTTCTTCAGCATTTTTAATTATTGGTATAACAAAGAAATACTATTCTTGCACTATTGGTTAAAATAAAATAGATTTCCCAAGGCTTTTATATCTTTCCTTGAAACACCTTTGAGGATTTTCCAAAATGGAGAAGTCAAAGAACCTGTATGTTTTCTAGATTCTAGATTCTTTTCGTTACAGTAACAATGTAAGGTATTTCTTTCATTTCTATGAAGAAAAAAACTTAATATATTCATTATCTGGTTTACGGCGATGGATTGGCACCCTGTCCAGGGTGTACCCCGCCTCGTGCCCTAAGCCTCCTGGGATAGGCTCCAGGTCCTGAATACAGGATGAAGCCGTATAGAAGATGAGTGAGTGAGTGATTATCTGGTTTAGAAAAAACCCAACCTTTCTGCTTAAAGTCAAAAAATCCTTGGACTGGATATGTCAACATACACAACGCCCACAGTTGGATGTTATTGTCACAAGAGTGGAAATTTTCAGGCAAGGATAGACATCTTTACATGACTTACAGTATAGTCATAGATTGATATCAAATAGAATTTTCAAGAGAATCACATAGAACACAGGAACTGGGCATCACAGCCGCTGATCCTTGCAGCACTGACGGTGAATGACTTCCAGCTGATTTAATTGTGTAGTAAAATATAAGAATGTGCACAAGAGTTTTGGATACATACGTAACTAGGGCACATGAAAAACTTTGTCCGTTCAGTGATGCCTCCTTTGTAGAGTCTTAACCAAGTGATTAAATGACAAACATGCCTGATACCCTATTTCTGAAGCACTCCAAGGGTAATTCGTATTATTTCTGCATCCATGTGTCTGATGCCAGTGACTCTGAGACAGGACTGTCACTCGACGCCTCTGATTCCAGATGCATGTGCTTGTTTTTCTTCACTCCTTTTTCTCTCGCACTTTCAAGGGAACAGTTGACACCGCTCTTATCCACTCGGAGAGACTGCAGCCTCTGGTGCAGTTCTGGCTGTCAGGCATTCCAGCCGGACGACTGGCTTAAGTGACAGACCTGTAAGCGACGGTGGTCTATTTGGCATCTGATGCCTTCCGAAGACATGACAGAGGCATAACTTAGTCATAGAGGATGGGCAAAGTCTGAAGAGAAACCCTGGCGTTCGCTGCATAAGATCAGAAAGGAATGGGAAAAAAAACAAGACTTGGCATTCGCCACTGATTGTCACACATTCTCTTTGTATCTATGACCAGATGATAAAGCTTTAGGCGATGAACCAAGTACTGTCTTCTCCTTATCTGGACTTACTAAAACTAGAGAGTAGGGGTCAGTACATAAACATGCTTAAAAACAACAGAACTGCAGCGCTGCAATCATGGGTTTACACTGTACATCATTCATTCAGTTAATTTTTAAAATTGATCAGATGGCTCAGGTGCATTTAAAGTTCCTCATTGGGAATTTAAGTGAACAAGGCAGTAATATATGCATAACTGTACATCCTTATGCTTCTCCTAAAGACATTACCAACATGCAACATATTTTTGGAAATCTCTCCCTCTCTCTCATTTTCTATCTTTCCACCTCTCCTCATTGCTTTTCTTCGTTTCTGCCCTTCTCTTGCTCTCTAAATTACATCTTAATTCTTCCTGCTCTGTTTACGGAGAGCAAGAATAATATTAATAATAATAATAAAAACAAAACAAAACAGTAATTTAAATGAAAATGCTGACAAGAGAGCTTGACCCAGGTCACTGACATTATTCTAAAGAAGAGAACAATTAGTGTCATTAGTGATGCAATAGGCTGGTGGACATGTGTGATATTTCAAGTCACATATTTACATAATGAGAATTGGAAATTAGTAGGCTAATGATGAAGATGTTTATTATTTTGTGATAGGCAGATTCAGAACTCATAAAGAAACATCCAGAATGCTGTTGTTCAAATCTAACGGCTGTATGAAAAGGCATTTTGATGCTAAGTAAAGGTAATTAAAAAAAAAGACTACTGATATTATTATTATTATTATTATTAACAAGTTATAAATTATTACAGTGTTACATTAACAATGCTAGTTAAATTTTTTTAATCCTCTGTCATAGGAGCTAGTGGTTACAGCTGGTGAATTCTTTATCCACCAAGGGGCAGTGTGCAGTCAGTTTTCCTCTTTGCTCGGTCTGAACTTGAGTAGCGTGCATGTATCAAGCGTGTTATTTTCCATCTTTTGTGTGCGGGTAATATGCTCTTTGTCTATGTGGGGGGAATAAATATATCATATAAGACTACATTTAACGTATAAAAAATTCCAGAGCTCAGTTCTTCCACTTCATGTGAGTTCCTGCTTTTTCTTTTATTTAAAAAAAAACGGCCAAACGGTTTCTGCACTTGTTTAAGTTAAAACAACAATGACACATATAAATAGTGTGTTGGTTCTCTGAGATGACAGCCCCCCAGCTAAACTAAACGTTCAAGAAGGTGAACAAACACCAGTGTGACATTTACCAGGGCGCAATAGTAGTGTTGCTTGACAGATACTTGGCAGACATACGAACTGCTGTTTTTCTGTTGTAGCTTTTTCTCATAAAGCTGATTTCGAGCCATTTCCCGCTCGAACATGGAGCCTCGACGTGCCAAACCAGGACTTGAGGAGAAAAGTGTTACTCTTAAAACTTCTGGCATGCGGAGGTATAAGTGATCTTGAATGCATTATTAATGACTCCTTGTGCTGCAAATTACTGATAGAAGCAACGGCCTTACTCACTGACATGTGACCGAAACCGGTCTTCAGCACTCTCTCTCTCTCTTTTTCACACACATACTTCACATCAGCTTTGATTAATGTAGAGGCTTGTCCTATTAGACAGCTACAGCAGCTCAGTTAGTGGGAACAGTTTGGGAAGGTTGTCCTTTGGAACTTATTTGGACAGATTTTGTGTTAATATTTCTAATATTATATATATATATATATATATACACCATATACCTTAGAAGCTATGAGTTACAGTATTAATTAAATGCCAGAAGCAAGTGAGGAAAATATGGTGTCTGTCTTTTAACGCTAACAGGACAAATCTCTCTCTCTCTCTCTCTCGCTCTCACACACACACACACACACACACAGACACATACACACACAGGCATCCAAACAGTCCGGAACAAGTAATTGACATTTGAGGGACCTTGACTCAAACTTGGAATAGCAGTGGCGTCTAATAATATGCATGTTTAAATGAGCAATTATTGATAAACCCAGATTGGTACAGTACAGCCTGTGGGGGGGATTCAGTGTCCGTCTTTATTCCAGTTCAATTATTAAATCTTCATCAAGTCCATTTATTTCAATTGCATTTCCAGTGACAGAAAGAACTCAGTTTTGTCACCAATGGCTGGTTTCTGTTACACCCTGCAATGTTACATTTTATTTTTGTTTGTCATCTGTTTGCCTGGACGATACGAGTGAGTTGCTGAAGTGAAAGCTTTGTTTATTCCATTTGTAATGGCTTATTGATGAGAGAAATCTAATGCGGTTTGCACAGATCAGGCTCACCTGCTGACAGGCAGCACTTCACACCCCGACAAATGTGTGTAGAAATGCCGTATTTACTATAAATAATAAAAAGGATGACATTTTGTCAACTTGTGCGAGATTCCTGCATAATTTTCAGATAGAGAATATATATAGGAAACTGGGTGCTTAGGTGTGCATTATTGATTCATATCCGTCCTGCAGTCTGCCTGGTGTCTGTATTTTTTGTGATTATGAACCTGTTTGGTGTTACACTCCATGAATTACAGATATATAATTTTATTATAAAACATGGATTAGTGATGTACACCAGACCTTTTTTCTGCTGACCGGCCGTTCGCTACACAATCAATTTGCTTTGTTCAATGTTTTAAAAATCTAAATATGTTTAGAGTACATACATTTCTTATAAGCTACATTAAGTATTTTGATTTCATTATTGGTTGATGTACAGAAATTTACAAACACTGACTCACTCACTTAAGCTGTACAGGGTCACAGGAGGCCTGGAGCCCATCTCAGGGGACTAGGGGCATGAGGTGAGGTACACACTGTACAGGACTCAAACACACTACGAGGAATTTGGAAATGCCAACTAAACTATTCTGCATGTCTTTTGACTCTGGGAGGAAAACTCAGTCCCCAGAAGGGACCAAAGGGAGGAAATGCAAACTCCTTACAGACAGACGCGAGGCAGGAAAAAAACCTTTGCACCTTCAGCACAATGCTAGCCACTATACCACTGTATCACCTTACACAAATGGTGTTTGTCATTATTTCTATTGAAAACCACATAAATGAGCAATAGTTACTGCTGAACCTCTGATTTCCATTACAAAACTTCCTGCATGTTTTGAACATTATGTAAATTTATCCATCACAAATGTATTAATTTGCTGCAGAAATAGTTCAGATATTACATAACTCATGTTGATTAATGAGGTAGTCTGATTGCCTAACAGGCTGTTGGTATACTTGTTTTTAACACAGACGCATTTGCTCCTTGGGGAAGAATTCTGTTGGGAACAGGAAACATGTTTTGTGCCATTTTGATGAATTGAAAAACATTGTCTCACATGGTGCAAATATGTTTTTTTCCCCACAACAGAAACCACTAAAGGGTCTAGGGAATATACAAAGTCACCACACAACTAGGCAGATTCATAAAATAGGTTTTAGCGGACAGTATGCTTAGTGGATAGATCCAATGTATAGCCCCAATGCGGCATCATGTATCAGCAGAAGTAGGCTAAGTGATTGTGCGAAACCTCCTCTTCTTATTAGAAGTATTACAAGCACACACCAGTAATTTATATACAAAAAATTAAAATCTTATATAAAACACTGGCCGTGTGTGCATAGTATTTACATTTCCAGATATACCGACTTGAAGCTTTCATTTGAATAGTTATATGTGCATGTTATATTGAATAAGGTGAACCTTATTTTCATCCTTTACTAAAAACCGTAGTCCGTAATCCTGTATTTTGTTAGTCAAACCTAAGATACATACATTTCTCTGTCAATATTTGGACATACTGTACTAGAATGCTAAACACAAGAAATGCCTTTTTTTGCCTTTCATTGTCCTAGCAAATTATTTTCTTTAGGCAGGTTTTGTCTCTATCAGTTGTGACATGAAAACCTAAAAATATAAAAAACAAAAATAGCTTTTTTTTTTGGCTTTTAACACTCAAGGATTCAAGGAACACACAAAACATTCTCTATCAAGTCATAATATTTCTTTTTTTTTATGTTCTCAAAACTGCCAAATCGTAGTTTCATATATTTTCATCCTTGAAGAATATATTCTTATTTATATAATAAATAAAAAATGTATATAGCACTGAAACCTAAGCACTAAGAAGCTTGGCCTATTTGAGAATTTTAGTGTGAAGATTCTTTAGGAAGACTTAAGACTAAACATAAATAAATAATAATAATAATAATAACATTTATAACAAATGCCATAATTAACACTGTCTTTGCTAACTGCATAATGCCATATGTACAGTATGTGGGGGTAAAACCTACCTTTATTTCCCTATATAATCCCCTGCTACACTAATAAGTTTTCTCAGTACTCCAGAGCCATGATCAGACGGCCTGTTTCACATATGAAATGCTCACCTTCCAGAAACTCCCAGGACTGTACGTGGGATGTGGCATTAACTCCCAGCTGAGTTCCTGTAATGTGCAAGTGGTGTTTCGTAAATGCTTGTGTGTACAGTTCACACAGACAGATGCATCTGTTCTTTAAGCAGGTGTTTCCAACCTTTTGACTGGTAATACACTGCCCGGCCAAAAAAAAGTCATATACTCTAATATTTTGTTGGAGTGTCTTTTGTTTTGATTGCTTGTGGCACAATTTTGCTAAGCTTATGCAATGCCAACATTTATTTCCAGCCAAAGTTGCATTAATTTCTCTCCAAGATCATTATGGGAGAGTCGGACGGCTGGAAAAAGCCTTCTCTAACACATCTCATTCTTTATGGGGTTAAGGTCTGGACTATGTGGTGACCCATCCATGTGTGCAAATGATGTTTCATGCTCCCTGAACCACTCAATTTGAGCACAGTGAATCCTGGCATTATTATCTTGGAATATTCTCATGCCATCAGGAAAAAAAAATCCCATTGATGAAAAATGCTGGTCATTCAGTATATTCAAGTATCCAGCTGACCTCATGTTTTGGGAATATAATGTTGCCGAACAAAGTCCTGACCTACAAAAGCAACCCCAGATCATAACACTGGGGGCATGCTTGTACGGTAGGCACTAGGCATGATGGAACATCATCATTCCAGAAGAATGTAAATCTGAACTCCTCAGACAACAAATTCAAATTTTTTATTTGTCACATACACAGTCTTACACAGTACGATATGCAGTGAAATGCATGACCTTTTTCCAAAGCTCCATGGTCCATTTTTTTTTTGCTTCCTAGTAAATTTAAGCTCTTTTTTCTGATTAGCCTCATTGATCATTTTTTAATAAGGCTATACAGGTACAACACTATTACCGTTTAAAAAAAAATTTTTTTTTAAGTGATCTACCATCAGGATGTTTTTCTGACCACATTTCATCTTTGATGATAATGAATCAACCACTATTATTCTAGGTTTTAATAATGTGTTTTAGTAGTTTCAGCAATCTTATCAGTTGTCTTCTTTACTTGATGCAAACCCTTCAACCCTTCTGAAACAGATTAGCATTTTGGCCATAACCACAGGACATGGTTATTTAAGAAATGAAAAACTACTCACTGCATCAGTTAGGGTTAAATAACTTGTTGCCAGATGAAGCATAATAATCACTGCAGTAATTATTCACTGGAAGGCTCCTAACTACTTGCTTAGTTAAATCCAGCTGGTGACTAAAGCCTGTCTAAAGGAAGCTTTATTACCATTCTGCAGTTATTCCACAAGCTACAGTACTCATTTGCCCAGTGAGACCATTTCAGACACAAATCAGATTAGAATATTCCAATATGTCAGGCTAAAATTATATATTAATGCAAATTATTACATAGGCTAAAATTTATTTTAGAAATTGACTAGTTTTCATTGGTCATTACTGAAATATTGGAGAGAGTTTCAAAAAACAGAAGAGTTACTTTGAAGAGCAACAGCAGAGTTAGAGCTAAATAGATAGAGATTTACCAGGGTGGAAAGGTGGCTATGAGGAGTTATAGCAGCCTCATCAGCAGAGGCCATGGAGTGTGGGATCGATACTCTACTAATGCAACGCTTTCATTATTCCTCCTGACCCAGGGACAGACACTAAAAGCACCCAGGCTAATCTGATGGCTCCGGGACCCTTAAGGGGATGTCTCAGTCACTTTCCACACTAGATGCCTCAAACTCTCAGGACCTTTAGTGCTAAGCATTAAGAGGGACACATTAACACATAGCCTTTGTATAGCACATCCGGCACTTTTATGTGCCTAACAAGAACACAATAAATTGCTCCTCATTACGCAGTAATTAACTCCACCCTCAGTCAAGGCCCATCCATTCCCTCCTCCTGCTGTGTGTCTCTTTAATTTCCTCACCTCCACAGGGGGTAGGGGCACAAGATACACTACCATGCTCCATCATTTCCTGCCATATGAGCCTTCGGCAGATCCAGTCTACAAGATTTCAAATTCGACAACACCTGGAAGAGTACAGGAGTCTTGTAACCTAAGAGAATAAAGTTGAACTTTTAACCCTGATTTGACCTGGTTAAAAGGTTGTCAAACTAGTTAGGGGTTAAATCCTTGGTGATCCCTTTAGACCTACAAAAGTCTCTTGGGTTTTTTAAAGAACTTGCAGTGTTAATTGTTAAAATGGGGTTATTAATTGGACACAAAAGAAAATGACCTGCCACATGAAAGAGATGGCATGGTGCTTGAATGGCATATCTAATGCAAACCCACATGGCAGCAACAAAGCACCCAATAAGAAAAAATATATACTGTATTAAGTTTAGATCGCAAAGGCACATGTCTCAACTTAGTAAAAGGTGGAGGTTGATTAGGACTCTCTCCTGCTGTCTCTCTTAGATGGGTACAAATATAATCTTAGGGAATGCTGTAAATAGATTGTGTCCTGCCTTTAATGCAATATTGTAATTATCTGGTTTGAGTGCTATTTGATCAGATATTCTTTTAATTATCATTATAATGTAAAAAAAAAAATGCAAGCTTTTAATTTGTGATGTTTTTTTATTAACACAACATTTGCTTTTAGTATAGTAGCATCTGATAACACAATGTTCTTTGTTGCACTAACTTTTATTTTCCAGAATTGTCTGAATGTGACCCTTCATGAAAGGAACATTAAAACAAGTAGCATTTATCTCATCAAATAACTCATATTGTGCTCTTCAATATGATAAAACCACAACAGCAGTTCAACTACTACTTATACTGCTACTACAGTATGAGTGCATCAACACCATCAAGCAAATTTGCTGTGGAAGTGTCGTACATATTGACTGCGAAAAGCTCATTAGAACTTCATGGTCAAATGCACATAAAGCCTTGAGATTGTGTTTCCATATAGAACATGCCTTTGGAAATATTTGTTGAGACACAAATGCTGTAAATGGATCATTTTAATATTTAATTGAGTCTTACCCCACATGGTGAGGAGGGCTGTGGATTAAGAACAAAACACAACAAAACAAAACAAAAAAAAAGTGTTGTACATGTCAGAAAAAAAGCCTTGTCTTGTCTCTCATTAATGAGGTCAGCAGAGAGCTGGGTAGCAATGGAAAAGCCTAATTAGGATTTAAAAAAAACATGTAAACATGACAGCACAATGAACAAAGACGGCTTTTCAATTGTGAAATAAATCAAAAGATTCTACTTCTTTTAATACTTCCATACAATAATGACATCATTCTACATTTCATTCTTCTTTGCAAACTGTAATGTACTACAACAAGTCCCAGGGATGCAGTCAGAGATTGTACACTGCTCTCGACATAGGCATAACGAAATAAATTTGAGCAGATGATAGGAAAATTCACACCATATGCAAAGCCGTTAGAAAACCTAAACAGCCCATCTGACTCCCAAAGCTATCAGGAAATTTGACAAGGATCCAAAAAGTTTAAGACATACAGATGTTTTTGGTTTAACCAAGCATCTGTTTGCACAGGCATGACTTGTGTGGAAAAACCACACTGGGACACAATAGGTTATTTTATGGCGCCATAATAAGCTGGGTTTTATAATTACTTAAGCAAAAAGCAAATTGGACATGACCTGAGAACTCTTTTGAAATGCTTTATGCCTGTAATGTTGAACATGCATCAGTAAGGCTATGCAGCATTCACGTTCAATTATTTAAGATGAGAGCATCGAGACAATTCCTCTTTGGAGTTAAAATGGAATTTAGGAACAATTTCATGCCATATACTGGTTTACACACTAGGCAATGAGTTGGAATCTGTAAGGGAAACATTCATTTTCTTTGACAAATGCTTTTAAACATTGGAAAAGAGGTTGAGCTGAGGATAAGCGCGGGGGAACAACTGGGTACTTATATCTTTCCTGCAAGTACAGGTTGATGAACCATTTTAAAGCTCTGAAATAGGCAAACTGCAATCATGTATCAGAACAACATAATTTCATTCATCTGTATGTAATACAGTCATGTGTAAAAGTTAATACTCCTTTTTTAATTCGATGTGTTTTTGTGTAAAAACATGATAAAAATCATCTCATTATACTGGGTCTTAATATTAGGCAAATACAACCTCAGACAAAAAAAACATATGACGTTTTTCACTGTGCCATTATTTATTAAAAAAAAAAAAAAAGGAAAATAAAAAAATATGTGGGCAATACTAAGTACCCCCATGATCCAACAGCTTGTAGATCCACCCTTAGCAGCAATGACTTGAGGTAATTGTTTTTTTGTATAACTTCATCAGTCTCTCATCATTGTGAAAAAAAATAAAAAAATGGCACATTCTGCTTTACAGCATTGCTTCAGTTCATTACACAGACCTCTTAAGGTGCCACCACAGCATTTAAGTTGGGTTGAGGTCTGACGAGGCCATTTTAAAACCATGATGCTTTTATTTTTCAGACATTTTGATGTACTGTAGATTTACATGTACTGGTGTGCTTCGATTAATTGTAGTGTTGCATGACCCAGTTTAGACCAAGCTTCAGTTGTCAAAAAAAAAAATGCATTTAAGATTGCCTCTAGAAGCTCATGGGCGACTAAATGACTGCAAGGTGCCCAACAAAACAAGCCCAAATCATCACCCTCCATGCTTGACAGTGGATAAAATGTGTTTCTCACTGACATACTGTGTTTGTTATTTTACCAAAGTGGTGCTGGGCATTAAGGCTAAACAACTCCACTTTGGTCTCATCTGTCCATAGGACATTGCTCCAGAAGTCTTGTAGTTTGTTCAGATGCATCAATCGTGCTTCCATATTCGTTTCAGACAGAAGTAGCAAACCTTCCAAAAAACATACTTGTTCACTCTTGTTACTTCTAATTGTGCTGCCATGGACTTTAACTGTAGGGTCTGAGATTTAGCTCTTGGGTTTTTTGTATTTCTCTAAGCATTGCACGGTCAATCGTGCTTCCATATTTGTTTCAGACAGAAGTGGCAAACTTTCCAAAAAACATATTTGTTCAGTCTTCTTCTGATTGTGCTGCCATAGACTTTAACTGTAGGGTCTGAAATTTATCTCTTGGGTTTATTGCATTTTCTCTAGCATTGCACGGTCTGACCTTGGGGTGAATGTGCTAAGACGTTCACGCCTGAGAAGATTGGCAACTGCCTTGAATGCTTTTCATGTGTGAATAATCTTGCTCACTGTAGAGCACTGAATGCCATATTGTATGGAAATTGTTTTATAACCCTTTCCTGATAGATGTGCAGCAACAATCGTTTCTCTAAGACCATTGCTTATGTCTTTCCCTCTTGGCATTGTGTTAACACACATCTGAATGCTCCAAACCTTCAGTGCAAGCTGCCAAAACTTCTGCTTTTATGGAGGTCTGCATACCTGCTGATGATAAATTTTTCAAGGGCTGATGATTAGCAGCACCTGGCTGCCACTTACCTATTAAATCCTGTGGAAGGAGTTAGGGGGTACTTAGTATTGCCCACATGTTTATTTTCTTTTTGGTTTAATTCTTAATAAATAAATAATAGCATGGTGAAAATACAAGAAGACTTCTGCATACCTAAGAAGTATAGTTTTTATTTGGTGGACATTGTAAATTGGTGGAGATTGAGTTTTTTGACATGGTTGGTAGAAATCACACAAAGACATTGAAATTCTTTGAAAGCTCCTGCTTTTTTAGTGATTAGTGTTGAAACATTTTAAAAACAGTTTTTTAGCACGAATTACTAGTACAACACTACATGACCAAAAGTGTGTGGGCACCTGAACATCACACTGAAGTGTGGTTCTTCTCCAAGCACTTGTCTAATATGTCTTTGGACACTGTATCATTCATTCAGATTTACATCCTCTAAAACAAAGCGGCCCAAAAACGTTCCAGCACAACAGTGCACCTGTGCATAATCTAAGCTCCATGAAGACATGATCTGCCAAGTTTCTTCCTTGAACTTGAGTTGTCTGCACAGAGCCTTGACCTCAACCTCATTTAACACCTTCAGGATGACCTGGAACACCACCAGGCCTTTTTGCCCAACATAATTTTTCAGATCACAGCTCTTGGAGAGTATTCCTAAAAAGACTACAGACTTTTATAATGTATAACTTTTTGGAATGGGATCTTCACATAAGCACATATGGGATTGATGGTCGGATGTTCACATTCTTTTGGTCATACAGTGTCTCTCTGTTAATACATCTTCTAGGCTGCAGAAGAAAATGTTGAATAAATAGAACTCACAAATGCATACATTCTGTACCCACTGCTTTTCCAGTCCTGACCTCTGGCATAAATGGTCTACTAAGTGCACTCAAGTGAGTTGTCTTCCTGAACAGAGAACAAAGTTTAATATGGTCTAGAAAAACAAGTGTCCTACAGAAACAACATCTCATGCTGTTTGTGTTAACAACCATACTCCAGCTCAAGCAGGCTGCATGCTCAAGGATAACATGAAGACCACTTCCAACTCCCCAGGGCATTCACAGTGTTTGAAGAAACGGCCACGAGCATGCATAGGAGCATGTATCAGCATCTGTCATTCTTCTCTAGAATCCACTTCACATACTTTTCTTGTGCAACCTTGTGCAATGGTGTGCCTAAGCATACCAAAACTTACCACAATTTAAAGGCAACTCCATAGGCGTACTGGATTCAAAGTTGATGTTTATGTAGCATTGCAACTTACACTCAGTAAACATAACTTGAAATATACATTAATACTGACAATGTACATCATCCACTGGCTTCATAGTTGCCCTTGTAGTCTTGAATTCTCCTATCCATTTTGTTTCCATGGTTAGCAGGTTAACGGTAACAAATCTCCGAGATCTCCATGGCTAACTCCAGGCAATTGCTGGTCTCTTGGCAAGCATCAAATACATCACAGTCAATGTCGCAGTGACAGTTCCAATCGCTGCTTTGGACCGGTTCTAATGGAGCAAACAAGTAGCTGCAGGCTGGGCAGATTTGATAAGCGGCACGTTTACACGTGTCAGGCAGCGTGAGGCATAGATCATAGAACTGGCAGAAGAGGCAGTTGAGTATGATCCCGGCACAGGCATCTGATCAGCAGAGGAGAAGTAATCAAGCCAGTATCAGGCAACAAGCAAGGAAGTCATTCCTTATTCATAGCTCTCAGTGCAGAAAACATAAGCTGTCTCAAGGCATCTTAATGGAGTGTTACAAAGGGTTGTCTTGCAGTTTATCACTTTAGTCAGCAAAAATTTCTAAGAGCCAGCCCATATATACTAATTGCATACAGTGTGATCATAAACAGGTGGTTTGAACACTGATGCAGATATATGAAGGAAAGTGTTCACATAAAATATATTTGACCTAGCCTATATATGACTTTGTTTGTCTTGGTATTATTTTATATTATTCTGTCTTCCATGTGACACCCATCTATATATCTATCTGATTCATCAGGACATATACAGTATACATATGCAGAAGATTACTAACTACAATGAGTCGTTGCAGCCTTCATAAACATCAATATCATTAAACTGTAAAGCTAAACAACATCCTTAATGACTTGTAACAAGAACACTAAATACATCATAACACATGTAATAAAACCTAAAAGCTTTAAAGAAACATCTTAGCTTCTAGGGAGACACTCAAAGTACCTTAATGGTATCTGTCTGCACCTCTTGTTTCTAATGTTTAAAAGCACCTTTTTTTCTCCTAGGGCATTTCCTAACACATACATAATTTACAGAATCACATTTTCATCCCTAAGATAGAGGGAACTCAGGGAGTCATTTGAATCCCTAATCAATTACCATTCATCTCTATTGGTGATCTTTTTCTTCATTTAAGTCAAAAGGTCACCTCAACTTTTCACAAAAGTTGAGATTAAATCAATATATATATGTATATATATATATATATATATATATATATATATATATATATATACATATATATATATAAAATTATAATAGTTTAAATTACAATTAACTTTAGATTAACATGGGTTCATTTGGAAAAAAAACTGTTTTGATTACTCCAACGCAATAAAAGCAAACCATCATCCACATTAATATTAATACTACGATTTGCGGAAAGTTGATGCTTACTGTGCAACTGTGTCAAATATCTGATTTAGAAACATAACATGTAAAAAGAAAGTAAGGTATAAACATCTTAAGACATCCACCGATCAGCCACAACTTTAAAACTTTTAATATTAAAACCACCTTAAGGGGTTTTGTGTTCCCCTTGTGCTACCGGAGTGGCTCTGGCCCTGTGAGGAGGGGCTCCACAAGACCTGTGTGTGTGTTCTGTTGTGTCTGGCAGCAGGATATTGACAGTGGAACCTTTGAGTGCTGTGGGTTATGGGGTGGGGCCTCTGTGGATCAGAGTGTTTGTCCCATGCACTCCATACGTAGGCTGTGACGCACTGGGGGTTCTGATACCTTCCCATCATGTCTAGCATTCACCTTTTTTAGCAGTTTGTGCTGAATTTACTGTTCTGTGGGATCGGGCAAGGCAGGCTAGCATTTGGTCCCTGAGGGTCCTTGTGTGCCCATGATCCTGTCACCAGTTTACTGGTATATAACTGACTAGCGTAAGTACAGTACTTGACAGGAAAAGAGTTTTTTAGAAAAAGTTTAAAGGTTAAAGTTAAAAATAAGCTGATCAGCTTTAATGTAATCAGTAGTACTTCAGGTTATTTCAGGTTGAAGCCCACGTACATGTCAGCCTGTCTTTCTAAGACAGTAGTAGTTACCTGACGGCGCCGCGGATGGCTGCCTCGGTGTGGAGCTCTCCATTTGTCTTACTGTTTTTGTTAATTTGTTTTTTGTTTCTCAAATGTTATCACTTATACCAGGGATGAACTGCTGAACATTCATCACACAATTTTCAACCAGTTTTAGATTTTTCAAACGTTTTGCTGAACATTGTAACCGGCGGAGCAGCGGCGCTGTTGAAATGCTTTAAGAAGCGCAGACAGGGGAAGAGAGCCGGCACGCTCGTCAAGCTCCGACAGCGCGGCTTTAGAACTGCGCTGCCGAGTATACATCTGGGGAATCTCCGCTCTCTACCCAACAAAACGGACAAACTTTTCCTGCTCTCCAGGAAAAATAAGGACTTTTCAAACTCTGCCGCGCTGTGTTTCACGGAAACCTGGCTGAAT
>JAQMYJ010000037.1:24285194-24295947 GCA_030014305.1 Clarias laeviceps
GGAAGCTCTGTCACTAAAACAAATTCCTTGTACGTGCAAGCGTACTTGGCAATAAAACTCTTTCTGATTCTGATTCTAACTATTTAATACAAAGAATTACAAGTTAGTAAGATTACACCTTGTGTAAGCTAAGTTGTACTTTTTTCATCATCAGCCAAATACACTCCCTGTTCAGTAATCAGAGAGAGAATCACAGATGAGAAATTTAAAAACATCAGATAAAGATTAAGTTTTGTCTTAAAATGACTCTGGGAACATTAAAATTCACTTATACCACGTATGCGCTCTTATTTCAGTGGGGAAAATATTAACTAATTCCAGTAAAAACATTCAGTTTAGATTTTTTTTATTAATATCTTTTAGTAGATTATTAAATCCGGCACATAACTGTTTATAATATCGATTTTACTCATTATTTTGATTACACTTATGGTGCAGGTTAAACTTGAGGCAGAAATCCAAATAATGCAAAAGTTTCATTGAATTCTGTCCAGCGGTCAATTTAAAACACGCCCACAGTTTGACACATTCGAAGTTTGCTACTCAACATTTTGATTACATTTATGGCACAGGTTTAACTTCAGGCAAAGAGCAAGTACTGCCTGGACAGACATACAGACAGAAATTATTCTGAGACTAGTTTCGGGTCATCCAATGTATGAAATGTAAAGATGTCATTGAAAGAGCGAGTTCTGACCAATGTACAGACAAAACATTTCTTTCATTTATATAGATAATGCTATTTGCTTTACCTGGTGGCGGTGTTAAAGTTATGGCTGATCGGTGGAATGAATCAGAAAAAGCTAAATTCAAAAGCTAAAATGCAAAATGTTACAAAAAGTGGAAAATGTACGTAAAAAGTTAACAAAAATTGCCACAAAGTTACTCTAGTGCTTCGTAGCTACAGTAACTGCTTATTATAACACAAATACAGAACACTTGTTCATTAATATAATGTTGGTTACCATACCTAATTTGTATTTTATACAAGCTATAAAGAAAATGCCATTTTTGCACCAATATTAATAACAGAAAAGGCAGTTAATTCACCTTCAGCATCCTGAGTGTCAGGTAAGGAGGTTATGGAAGAGGAGATCACATCCGAGGATCCAGTAGAAGCTGCGTCTGATCCAGGGTCAAGCTCAAGTATGGGACTGAGCTTCCTCAGGGTTCTGCCTGGAGCTGTGTTAGTCACCATATTACCTGGTAAATCTGAGGGAAGACTGTGTCATGAGTATAAAAGTACCCATTTTTTTCCCCTATCTAAAACACAGACAAAATACAAATTATGAAATTTGTATGAGGAAAAAAAAGACAAATGGAAGCCAAGCTGAAGTAGCACAATATAATAGATTGTTTTGTTAAAACAAAACCAAGTGATCCTTGCCTATTAGTTGGGGGGAAAAATAATTTTCTCTCATCATAATTTTCACATCAGTCATGGACAGTTCTCCATCATGCCCCAAAGGGCATGCTCCACTGAGTTCTTAAGATTCTTCTTCATTTATTCTTTCCATTTTTCTTTTGTATGGTATATAAAACACATGGCATCTAGAAATAACATAAAATCTTAATGACTATGTTCTGTAAATTTTGAGCCTTTTGTCCTCGACTGCCATTTCCGTGTATGACCTTGCTTAGTTACTGGTATACATCCATGGTTTGAAACACAGTGGTACTAGTTCACTTTAATGAAAAGTACTTGCAATAATGAAACATGAGTGCCAATTTGTAAATAGACATTTAATGTACTGTGTACTGTAGTAAGAAATGTGAATTTACATGTAGCAGATATTTAAGTCAATAGGAACATTTACATTACATTACATATTTGTCCCTAATAATCCATTAACATTCAGAATAACAGTCCAATCAGAGTACAAGTGCATAACGTAAACACCTCAATCGGAACAGTCTGACCCGATCAAAATTAAATTTGAATCAGAATGATGGCGGTGGTGTAAACCTTTTTAAATCCATTCAATATGTAATTATTATCCACATAAACACTTCATACAATTAGTTTCTTTATTGTTCAATAAATAAACTGATTAGCTATAACTTTAACACAAATTAACATTAACACATCAATACTGATGATCAATTATATACAAGTAAACCGGTGACAGGCCTGTCTTTTCTGATCCCACACAACTTGTGGACAAAAGTCAATGCTTGCCATGATAGAAAGGCTGTGCACAGGGACAGGCAGGCAACAGCCCAAGGTCACTGAACTGGCCTCAAAACTCCCCAGATCCCAATTTGATCAGGCACCCATGGCATGCACGGGACAAACCAATCAAATCCATGAAGGCGAATACCACCTCACAAGCCACAGCACCCAAATGTCCTGGTGTCAGACACCACAGCACCCCCACAGAAGTCTTGTTGACTCATACCCCAAGAGGCCAGAGCTGCCCAGAAGCACAAGGGGAACCTGCACGATATTGGGCATAATGATTTGTGTTTTAAGATCATGACAGATCAGTGTATATCCTTTCTGTGTATGCTTGCCTTACATGGGGTAACGTGTGTTGGCGCGTTTCCAGGAAGAAAATTCATACCCGGGAGGAGTATGAAAAATATATCTTTATATATATATATATATATATATATATATATATAAAATATAATATAATCTTTGAAAAATATGGGAAGTATATTCTAACCTAAAAAAATTGGAGAAAAATAGTTCTTCTGTTATGGTTTTGGCAGATGAAATGCTTAAAGCAAGACCATCTTGTGCATGTCATTTCTTTGCTTAAGTGAATTTTTTGTGGCTTGCTTTGCATTTACAAACTATTACTTCACCCAATTTATAAAAAGAAAGATAAGTAATAGTGTTAGAGATGTTAGACACGAACTTGAAGTATTTTGCAAATCATTTAAAGACAGTGAAGTTAAAGTTCTGTAATGAATCATATATAATGTAAATTAAACGAATACAGAAACATTTTCGTCATCAGACAAGTATTTGCCCTGGCATTTGTCCTCAAGCTTAGATGCACAAGTTTGTACAACTCCATGCCTGAAAAATGTTTATACACATCTACTGGCCTCAGAGCCCAAACCTCCTTCAATAATGAATCTGCTTTTCACAGACAGAATGGAATGCAAACTATTAATGAATTATGGAACTGACTGAGCATGGTTGTTTATTTTTCTCCCACATATTGTATATGAATTATTCAGTGGATGATTTTTTTACTTTTATTTAACATTTAATGTGTTATTATTGAATAATATTCCAGACATAGTCTTCCTTAAATATATCTGGACTGTTAGCTCATAAGGAAAGTTTAAAAACAATGGAAATATTTTGGTGTCTGTTGTGTGACTTTTGTTCCATGTGAGTCCCTATGAATCAACTGTCTTATTACAATCAATTGTTACCAATGCAGGAGCTTATGGTGATTTATTAGACAGTTTTATGGCCTCAGTACATTCTGTTACTAATGTATTTGTTGTACTGATAAAATTATACAAATATGAAACAAAATAATAAAAGCCGAACTACAAGATTTACGACAGTACAATCTGAAGACATCATTCAGTAGGATCTCTAATGAGTAAGGATTAAGAATAACTGCAACGTCAACCTTTTTTTTTTCTTTTTAAAAATACATGTTTCCTTGTAGAAAGTGTGACTTGTCCATGACAGACCACATCTCAACCTATTCCAAAGAGGCCTTACAAAGTATGCTGAGTGATACAAAAGGCAATTGCATAGTAAACTTCTATTCAGTGGTGCAATTAAATTGTCCACTTAGTGACGCTTACAGATTTACAGTAGACTACAGAATGACTTGCAATAATCTCTAAATTCTAAAACACAGCCTTCCAGCTTACCATCTTGAACCAAGTTGCCATTCTTCTCAGCTCTATCCAAAGCAAATTCAATCACCTCATCGCTTCTGTCAGTTTTTTCAGCCATCTGCACCGTGTTGATGATAAAACAAAGATGATACAGGGCAGAATGTTGAAACATGACACGAGACAATACCAGAAATCTGACTGAAGTTCCACCATTATAAACAAAGCACAAAGTATACATGACACTCCAGCACGTTAGTGAAAGTCTACTGATAACACAAAGCAAGTCTGTACATGCATGCATTGGAAACATTGTATGAAAGTGATACGTAATAAAAATATTAATAAGAAACCGCATCAATAATAAAATGCATGACATTTTAAAACACATTCAAACTGAAGAAAAGGATGCAGTAGGAATAACAGAGCCCTGGTTACACACAGGACTTTATTTATGCACACACATAATGCTGGATTTGCCCAGTAATAGTACACCAGTGCATTTCACTGTGTGTTTGAACAGACAGAAAGTATTGTAAATGTACCTTAATTTACGAAAAGCCTTCAGAACTTACCATGAAGCTACATTGAAGATGAGTAAGAAGTCATCACATTCGTTATAACCGGTTTCTCACACTTCATAATGAGCTTATGGTGCGCGCGAGGGCATCTCCTCAAGCCATCCACCCTCACTTACTTCAGCTCCGGTTTTACAGCGTTAGTGAACACACACACAGCTCTATCCAAAAGCACACACACACATTATATGTCTGTAAAGCAGCAGAACGGAAAAAGTAACGGAGATCAGCACGCAACAAATAACAACAAATATTCAACTGGTTTATCAAACGATTCGGACGCCCCAAATCAAACCCCTTGACGAGCGATTCACCAACGATTCATTCAAACTGAACGACTCCTTGAGTCGATACGCACGAGCGAATGAATCAAACGACGCACGAGCGAATGAATCAAACTATTTTTATTAGGGCTTTATATACATAGTACGATCTTGAAAAAAAAATTATATTATATATGTAAAAGTAGTGTGTGTGTGTGTGTGTGTGTGTGTGTGTGTGTGTGTGAATGTTTTGGCACCTTGCATCTCACCTAATTAAATATTCTTAAATTCACCTACTTAATAAAATCCCCAAATGTAGTTTAATATTTTATGCCTGTCCTCCCAACAGAAAGATATTCGTTTAAAAAAAAAACAAAAAAAACTTTGCAGGCATATATTCATTAGTTTATTAATTCATCCATTCATCTTCTATACCACTTATCATAGTTCACAGGAAACCTGGAGCCAATCCCAAGAGACTTAGGGCACGAGGTGGGGTATACCCTGGACGAGGTGCCAATTCCGTGGAATGCCAGTTAACCTATTCTGCATGTCTTTGGAATGTGTGAGGAAACCAGAGTACCTGGGGAAAACCCATCAAGCACGGGGGAAACACTGGAGGTACAAGGAACAATTTGGTAACATTAACAACTTGTTAACAATTACAATTTTTTTTTCCATTATTAGTTTCCACTTTACTTAATAAAAGGGTTTCTAAGGTTTTTGGTATTGAACAGGAAACTGATGTACTATATCATAACAACATAAAAAAGAACAAAAAAAAGACAAAAAAGATAAAATAAGAAAAACACTTACAGGGGAAGTGAATAACAATGATTTTCTCGTTACAGTGGCACCTTCATGCATTGAATAGATTATGTGAACAGTACCAAAAGTGGTCCAATGAAAGACAACTGGTAAACTAATGACAGGATCATAGTGATGCATACAGTATGAAGAATGATGCTAGAATGTCCGGTCCAATACCAGGTCCAATGCAGGGCTACTGTACAAGAAGTTGCTAAAGAAGTTAATGCTGGCTATGATAGAAACACACAGTGCATCACAGCTTGCAGTGTATGAGTCTGTGTAGCCACAGACTGGTGACAGTGTCCATGTTGATCCTTGTCCACTGCTGAAAGCATCTATAATGGGCTTGTGAGAATCAAAACTGGACCACAAAGCAATGGAAGTAGGTGACCTGGTCTGATGAATCTTTTTTCTCATGTGTATGGGTGTGTGTGTGCGTCCTTACCTGGGGAAGATATAAGCCAGAGGAGTCAGTGTGATGCTTTGCACAATATTCTCCTGGAAAACTGGCATTTATGTGGATGTTACTTCGACACATACCACATACCTAAACAATGCGGCAGACTAAATACGCCCCTTCATTTCAAAAGTATTCCCTAATGACAGAGACCTCCTTCAGCAGGATAATGTGATCTGTCACAGTAGGGAAAAATGCTCAGGAATGGCTTGAGGAGCACCTTGAAATTCCCAAGATCTTAATCCAATTAAAAAATTTGTGTCAGGTGTTGGACAAACAAGTCTGATTTATGGAGGCCCCAACCCAAAACCTAGGACTTATGCTTTCATGTTGGTGCCAGTCCTACACTTTACACATTATTAGCCTGGTGATTTTAATGTTATGGCTGATCATTGTATCTGTATAAGTTAAATATAGCCTACAAGTATAGATAACAAACTATTCATGATATATGATATGATATGACTCAAAAGTTGCTACAGTTTCACATAATGTGGTGGTCACTAGTGGACAGACCCAGATCATCTTATTTATGTATGTATGTATGTATGTATGTATGTATCTATCTATCTGTCTATCTATCTATCCATACATCTATACTGAGCAATTAAAAAATCTACTCTGTGTTAAGCACTAAAATAGTGGCAACCTGTGTATTTATGTAAGGCTTTCCCGGTATGTTTTATGGCACTAAGAGAACAACTTAAATTAGAAAAAAAATCATAGTGTGGACAATATAGATCCTTAATGGAAAACCTTTTAAATTATTCCCAGAAATCCTCTAGGCTTCCTCTACTGTAGGTCTAAGATTTTCCTCAGTTACTTAATGGCAAATGTAAAAGTATTGCATTTTATGGGTTAGATATTTATGGGTTCAAATAGAAGGAATCTCAAGAAGCAATCAGTCCCAAGACCCCTAAGCTAGAAAAGCAACTCCAGCATGGCAGTTTAGTTCAATTCAACTTTATTGTCATTACTATAATGGTTAACGCAAAACACACAAGATATAAAACATTATGATGAAACAACACGTGAGTAAAACAGTAACAGAAACAGTTTAAACAGGTTATAACAGTTTAAGACAGCATGCAAGTCACATTGTTAAAGAACATGGCATCAATTTTGATCATGAAGATTGTAGTGGCAGGAATGACAAAAAAAAATGTCACATGCCTAAAATGTTTTTTTCATAGGGGCTCCTGTGTCATGAGAATTACAATTTCTTCTTAAATGGACAAAAAATATTTTACTATGGCAATTAAAAATGATTGTTGATGCCTAATGTCATGTTGGTAAACATACGATTCCCGCATCAGGTATGAGTGTGTGGAGTTTAAATGTTCAACCTGTGCTTGGGGCGGGGGGGGGTCCTCTGGGTACTCTGGTTTCTTCCCAAGACATCCAGTCTGGGGTATACCATGCCTCATGGCCAAAGTCTCCTGGGATTGGCTCCAGGCCCCCGTGACCATGTACACAGGATAAGCATTATAGAAGATGATGAAGATGTATACTTTTGGATACTTTTACAATCCCTAACTTTAGTAGTGAAGTACACTAGAGCTGTTTAAAATGAGGGTGATTTTGCTTTTTGTAAGAAAGAAAAATAAGATATACCTTAAAAATAATTAAAATGTTATTATTTATATATAAAAGAGAAGAACGGAGTTGATTTAAATAAATTATGCACACTAACTATAACCTCAGCAATGTAATAAGACTTAAGGTTCAATGGCATCAAATTTACCTGTTGACTAAAGAAATGTACTTACATGAACAGAATATTTTAAGCAGTAACAAATTGGTGTCATTTTACAAGCCTGCCAATGTCCTCTAATTAGCTGGTGCATTAGTGCTGCATTTTAAAGGATGCCCCACTGTGTTTGCATATGCTTAGAGAACAAGAGGTGCTTAATTGAAAAATTAAGATGTGTGTGTGTGTGTGTGTGTGTGTGTGTGTGTGTACATGTTTTGGAGCAGCCCACAGATACCATGTTCAGTGCGAAGTGCTTGGTAAATATGAATGTTAGAGGCATCATAAGAGCATTATGGGGTTTTATTCAATAGACGATCTATTGGATTAGGGCTGTTAGGTCAAACCAGGTTTGCCTCGAATCGCATTAGTGGGATGGTTTTGAAAGCATTTGAGAGCAAGTGTAAGGCCTAAGCTATGAAGACACACAAAGCTTCAAAGCTGCATGCTGTGTGAGTAAAGCTTTTTGAAAACATTATTGCTTAACATGTATGTCCATAAACAATAGTTGGCACAGAATAAATAGGTTGAAAAAACCTCAGTTTAAGTGTACTTGTTTTTGCAGATATTTTTGCTCAAAATAATCTTCCAGTTTCTATGAATAATATGTTATCTGGAATATTAATTGCATTATATTGACACTTTTTTTTCTAGGTATCGAACATTGTAGTTTGTTTAATTTTCTAATATATCTCAAAAGATGTTATGCCTGGGCAATCTTTAATAGGCCATATTTGGGTAGGTGTTTTTTTTATTACCATGTATGGAAAGCACTACATTAGCACTAGCATTTCCTTGTAGGCTTTATAGCATATTTTTTTAAGCTTGTATTCACTACAAAAGTGTGTATTTGGTGAGTGATGGTATACTAGTGTATATCAATGATATCCTGGTAAGGTTTTAAATTCAGTGACACTTTACTAAATTACCTCAATATTCTATGCTAATCTATTTGACTCTATCACATTTTTATTGCACAAAACCAATGCCACCAACAGAAATTGAATGTTGCACTGTACTAACCATATCAGCACACCCAGTTTGATTACTGACAATGACAAATACAAATAACTGCAAACAGAATAAAATTAACTTCCCTAAGCAAATATCTGTGAATACCATGGCACAAGGTCTTGATAAGCTGTAAAAATGGGAAACTATTAAGCAAAATCATTTATAGACATTCATATGGGTCTGCAAGCCCCTACACATAGACACATACACAAAACATTCTCTTCTCCTTTTACCATTTTTTGTTAAGTTTTTTGTTTGTTATGTTATTTTGTTTTCCTTTAACGTGACCTCATATACTCTGCTGTTTTCTGGGTATCATGTTTTAGAGCCAGACCGGTTGCTTCTAATTAACCCATCCTCATTTATATATTAAAAAGCACTAGGTTAGCCATTTGGAGTTAGCATCCAACAGCCACCAACAGCTAGCATAACCCACTTTAGTGATTTACAAGGGCTAGGTTAGCAGTTAGCAGCTAACTTAGCCTTCTTCAGCTCTTAGTTCTACCCCCCCCCCCCCCCCAGACATGTGGGTGGGGAAAAGTCTAAAAACAGGTGGGACATATAATTAGTTAGAACATTGCACAACTTCAAAAACAGAAAACAGTGTACACTGGAAGAGCGTCTTTGGAAAATGAGCGACCCAAAAAGTATCGTAGCACGTCAGCACATAGAATCTAAGTTGAATACCAGTATGAAAATTTACAGACATTTTAGAGACCACAAAGACTAATATTTGTTTAAAAGCAAGTTAAATATGTGAAATTTAAACAATGAAATAGTAACTTTTCTCAGTTATTTAAATAGCTTTTATAAAACTTATATTTGCATGTCTTATTTGCTAGTCTGTTCTCGTTTTGCCCATGTAAGGTATATAAAGATGAGTAGTGTGACTGTCAGATTCAGGAAGGCAAAGGGAAGTTTAAAGAAAACAAAGTGGGAAAAGGGTGAGAGTAAGAACAACATGGTAAACTACACACCCAAGACTAAGCACAACTGAGGCAAAACAACAAAAGCCTTGCAATGAATAAAAAACTTATAAATTATTAAAAACAAGTCACAAGCTAGATAAGCATTATGAGATTGAGCTTACATGGCCGCCTCATCAGCCTTAGGCTTGGCTTAAGAGACCATGACTTTGCACCATATGAGCTTCTGGCTAGAGCTTGGCTGGATAGATCATCCTGTTGGCCTGGTTGGTGATTCTGGCATGAGAGGTTGTCTCTTCAGCCCTATGCTTGGCTTGGGACTCTGCCCAGTAGAGCCTTTAGCTTGAGCATGACTTTGCAGGCTTCTGGTGTTTTGGGCTTCAAGGCCTAGCTGTTAGAGCATGGTGTCATCCAAAGACTAGACTAAAAAAGTTTCAGGAACTATGTTGCATTAATATTTAGGTCAGGTTTTTATGTCAGATTTGTACAAAAAGTACAAGCAAAAGGTGAGAGCAAGAACAAGATGGAATATTACAATACTGTACATACAGGAAACACAACTGAGGTGAGCTGCAGACTTATAGATTCACTTATGGATAAATGAAAAGACAAGTAAGTAAATAAATTTTAGTGTCACAAAGTGCTTTCCATTAAATCAATCATGAACATAATAAATCACAATAAACATACAGTGTAACAGTAAATCTAATCAAAAAGCTATTTAAAAAAATATGGGAAAACAATAAAATTCACTCTCACTCACTCATTGTCTATACCACTTATCCTGTGCAGTGTTGAAGGAGGCCTGGGCCCATATTCACAAAGCTTCTTAGAATTCTCTCAGAGAGAGAAATCTTAGCCTAAAGTTCCTAGCTGTGAGTCTTAGACTAAAAGTGATTTAGAAAACCTCATAGAGCAACTCTCAGAAAGGAGAGTACAAAAACCTTTATCTTAGTGAGGAGGTGTGGTTGACCCCGTTGCTAGGGCTGATGCAGCAATTCAAGCACTGTGATTGGTTGATAAAAAATAACCTCTGACCTCTGCAAAGGTCTTGAAATGCGCTCCTTGTGAAAATAGAATACATTATAATAGAATAAACAGTGAAATCATAATGTTTGTATATAATGAAATTGTATAATCAT
>JAQMYJ010000037.1:24336875-24404927 GCA_030014305.1 Clarias laeviceps
CTCATGAGGTCACAGCAAAAATATTAAAAACATTCTTTTAATGGACAAGGAAGCGTAACAAAGTAACCAAGAGGTAAAGAAAAAAAATTGGATGATAAATAATTGTTTTGTTGGTAATATGGCTGATTAAAGACACGGGTCAAAACCGACCAGTTAACATAAAAGATAGTAATAGAAAGCTAACATAAGAGGAAGGTTAATGTAGTTCTACTGCTAATTTGCAAACTCATTTATTTACAACATGAGATTAGACAGCTTAAAGATGTAGTACCCTGAGGATTGTACTGAGGGCCGCAGGTGGCTCAGTGGTAGGTTTGCCATGCGAAAGGCCTGGAGTCGTGTCCCAGCCAATGTCACACACACAGCTACTGGGGAAGCAGGGCATCCTTAAATGCCAGTGCCAAGACTAGATAAAATAGGAGGGTTGTGTCAGGAATCCGGAGTAAAACTCTTTGTGCAAGAGACAAATGTGCTATAAATAAAATAAAATAAATCTCACAATATAACCCCAATTTTTTTTTTAATGTCTCCCAAAAAATGATAATATATAGTGATTTAAGAAAGAGAAAACTATGAGACGGTGCTTTAAACATATATTTGTTTGTGTTTTATTTGTTTTATGTCTCCAAAAAGCATCTCTCAGTCTTTCTCACACACACACACACACACACACACACACGCACACACACACACGTTGCTTATTCATATTGTATGAGAACACATTTTTGTCTGACAACTTGAGTAATAGTTTGTATGAGAGCTGGATGTTTTTCGACGAGACAAGTCTGCCAGAGTGACACAAATTGCCATTAATAAAAATTTAACAATACATATTAAATGAAGTTTTTCTGTTAACATGACAGAGAGGAAAGAAAATGGTGTCTGCGGTGGGCTTTTGGGGAATAGTGCCATGCTTTTTCACTTTTCTTTGCAAAAAAAGAAGCTGTTTTTGAAGGAAAGGGAGCAAAAGTGCTGTGTGTGTGTGTGTGTGTGTGTGTGTAAATATTATCTTTCTCATGCTCACCTACTTTCTCTAACACACACTGTGACAGCGGTTTATTAAATACTTCGATTGATGATCCACTAGTTGTTTATTTATCCAATGCAAACTTTGATCTGGAACATCCATTGAGACACAGTCAAATACTGTTGCTTATTTTGCTCATTGGCTAGCAGGTGATAAAAACTGTAGTCTGTTCTTGTCTTTTTTCCTGTGCACTTTTCACCATGCTCACATTTGGTCCAGCTTTAGCTCCATTAAGGATTACTTGCACAGCTGTGAGGCATATTTTCAATTTACAGTAAAAAGAAAGAAAAAAAAAGTCCATCAACAACAACAAATATAGTGTAACCTTGGCTCCAAATTCACCCCTTGTGTGTTTTTCCAGGCTCTCTCCTATGCGGAGGTAATTAACCATGCAAGTGTTTAAAGGTGGGATTACACTTGTCTAATTGTGGTGTGTGTTGTCATGGGGACTATCAGCCAATCAGGCGACAAACACTCTTACTTGGCAGTGTTTGGATAAAGCAAAGGCCTGAGCAGATGTCAAGCTCAGATTTATGATGGTGAAACAGATTACACTTGGCAGGAGAATCAATGCCTCGGCCACCCTGGACCAGGCTTATTTTGATAAACAGCTTGGCTAATCTAACCTGCCTCGAATGATGGGCTTTTTTTACTGTTTATATTATTCAGCAGAGAAAAAAGATTGAGGTGGATGATGCAATATTTTTTTTACCACATAAACAGCTTTCTTTTCCCTTCTTGCTATCTTCCTGTGCAACAGAACTTAAAAGGTTAGGTTTTTTATGTTTGGCATTACTCAGAATTCCAAAAGGTTTTAGAATTGAAACATTAGCATCGACAGAAATGCTCACAAAAACATTTTACCAAATAGGACACTACTTAGGGACAAAGTCATAAAAATCCCTTGGATCATAGTTTCAATTCAGTTCAGTCAGCTTGGGATTCCAGTTGAACAGGGGAATACAGCACCAGTAATATGGGATGGAAGAGCCCTGCCTGGACTGCACACACATATTGTAAATGCATATTTACTTTAATTGAACTTCTCACAGATCCACTTTCCTGCCCTCTGCACTTACTCAATTAACTGCGAGACAAGCTGAAAACATAGCAGCAAGTCAATAAACCCATATGGCCCCCTTAGGGTGGCACTTTTTCCCCCGATTGTTGGGACCCACAATAAGCCACTCCAAACAAGCTTTATTACATATCAAGATATGCCTCTAAGATATGGAAGACATGCAGAAGTATCCAGCCTGTGAATGCACTTGTAATCTAACACTTCATTAGCTTGCTTAACTTATGCTGCCACCAAGTCACACTCCAAATGGTAGCTGAAAATAAATTACAGATTTCTGTAAAACAAAAACAATTGCTTTTTTTTTTTTTTTTTCTTCTCTGCTCTTACAGATGGCATTCGTTGTTTGAAGAAAATGCATCAACTAAAAACAAAAGGTTTAAAGATGATTAGACCAAGCAGTATGTGCAGTATGGGCTTTTTGTCCATGATGTCTGTAGCTTTAGTCAAATACTGCAGTGTTACATACCACCATTAAATAAATTTAATTGTTATATTTATCACCATGGCAGCACAGTGGCTTAGTGGTTAGCACAGTCGCATCATGCCTCCAGGGTTCGTGGTTTGAATGATTTTTCCCTGGGACAGACTCCAGGCCCCCCACAACCCCACACAGGATAAGAGGCCTAGATAATGAATATTTACTGTCATTAACTAATCAATAATAATTAAGGGCCCATATCAGGACCTTTAACTGTTCGAGTCGAAATCCCCTGCAGTAGGTTACCCAGTAGTGAATTTCACCACCACCACCATCACCACCAGTATGTGATGCAATTGGTATGAATATTTCAGCTTTCCTTACAACAAACATATACAGTAATATCTGAAAACCTTTTTCTTTTTTTTAATTAAGTAATCAGATAAATGCAATGGAATAAAAGTAAAGCTTCTATATTGCAGTAACAAAGACAGCTTTTGGCATACATTGCATTAAATTCTCTCTTTTCCTACTCATATATTGCTGAACATTGCAGTACATATGGCAACCCTAAGGGGGTCAGTGGGAGGCCTTCACTCCCACCCCATGATGCTTTACTGTTACAACCTTTTAAGGAACCCTGTTATTCTAAGATCATCCTCCTCCTATTAATACTGAATGGAAATGAAATAGTTTGGAAAAGAAATGTGTGCTCACAATCTAATGCACAAATATGGTATGGAATCCTTCCATAAGCAAAGGGTGCTTAAAGTGCTTATGAGTACATAGTTTGCAATTGTAGATTTTCTGACCCAAATGGATGATACATATTCCAATCAATAGCATATTTCACCAAATTACAGGCCCTAACATTACTTTGGTATAGCCATGTTCTGAGGGCAGTGCCATTAGATCTACTTTATAGTTATTACATATAACCTAAAAACTGCCAATAAATAATTACATACATTAAAATTACATACATACATGAACAAAAACCTCTTCAATTTTCAAACTCACTACTCCCACTACCCACTACTCAATGCCCTATCAGATGACAAAAGCATTTCCTCTAGGTTCTCATTCTCATCTTGTTTGCTCACTGCATCCATGCATCCTATTTGTTCTTTTCTCCCCACTAAACAAGAGAAGAATTACAAGGTTCCACCTCAAAGGCTTGAAAATATTACCTTTATTTCCATTATAAAGTACTTGGCTATGAGTGGCATCTTTGAACACAGCAGGGACCCAGAGCCCAGCGCACTAGCCCATCATTATATGCCTCCACCTCAGGCGATCAGCTACGATTCCTAAAAAAGAGAACACTGAATGGTGCGCATCCTGTATCGACCTGTTTGCTGAATATCACAGTAGATTCTTTTCTGATGTATTTATAATGGCCTTATTAAAAGCACTTTTGATGTGAAGAATGCAGCAGTGACACATGAACCTGCTACCTAGTTTGCATCCATTGCATAGACTAATTAGGCCTGCTTTCTCTACAAGTAAGAGATAGTGTAGTGATAGTGTTTGGGTTAGAGGGATGCTGTGGTTCATGACTGTTCCTTTTATGTCATTTTTTAGGGTTTTGTTTTCATTTCTGAATTTGAGTTTCTCGACACTACATATCATGAAATCCTAAATTAAATATATTCTATCTGATATAGAAACATTGTTAAAATGCAATATATAGTTTCACTCTTGATGAAAGATTGAATTTTAACTATTGATTGATGCTTACTTTTTTTGGGAAATGCTAACATGTCTTAAAAATTCATGCAAAATAAATAAATAAATAAATAAATAAATAAATAAATAACAGTTCAATAATTTAGGCCTAGTCCGTTGGGAAAGTTGAAAACAATATTTCTTATCCATTTACTTTTCCGCCCACACTAATACAGCAAAAAAATAAATTAAGAATTTTTGTTGTGTTGTTGTTCATGATGTTGAAACAAAGAAAATGACAGACATACTGTACTGTGGGAACATCCAGCATGAGGTTTGTTTCCACATTTTAATGTAGATGGGAAATATTTAAGATGTGGTTACTGTAAAACCCCAAAATGGAGTTTTCCTACCCACCAGAGCACTAGACCTCAGTGTGAACAGCGTTCAAATCTGAGGACTTTTGTTTAAACAGTAGTCTGTCTGAAATCAAATTTGAATTGAAGTGCATTACCGTGGGTCTCGGTTGTTTCAAGTTTTCCTGCTCTGGACACCAACTGTGAAATTTGCCACTTGTAATGTGAGTACAGTGTAAAAGCAATCAGCACCAAATTTCAGAACTCTCGTTCTGTGCAAAAATGCATTCCAAAGTTCAGCTGAGACTCATATATAGCTTCTGCAGTCCCACTGAGCAAAACTGCGTTACAGTATATCTAGTACAAATTTAGCTCTTTTCCTTCCCTGACAATTGTTGTATGGCTAGTTCTGGTTAACCATGTGGCTAGTTCCAGCCTCAGTTACTTACATTGTACTCACATGCTGGGTGACAAATTTCACCAGTTGGTTTGCAGAGCAGATAATCTTCTAACAACCAAGGTCTATTGTAGTGTACTTATACTGTATTCACCTCAATTTAGTTTTAAGACAGGGATGTAGAAAACCTAAATGGATAATACTTTAAAGATGTCACAATTGACAAGTAATAACTCACAAGCAATCCAGAGGCAAAGCTTGCAGTAATGTTTTTTTTCTGAAACAGCTTTTCCTAAATCCCTAAACTGGAATGGGGCAGTTACAAATTTATGCTACAAGTTAATGTAGGTTACAAACATGTAAAAATAGACTTTGAAAGTGCAAATAAATTGTAGAGTGCAAAGTTAGTGTGGACTATGTTTCAGAGTGTACATGGATAAAAATGGATTGACAATACATATTCAATCATTTATCCTGAGTTACATCTGTATTCTGGTCAGGGTTCAGACATATCCTACCTTCTGTCCTACAACTGGTAGTACTTACTCATGAGCAATTCACCAGTTTAACAATTTATAAATTGTTCACACGATTGTGGCAGCTGGAGCATAACAGTGGCGTCACTGTATATTATTTTTTGTCGTACTTATTTTCCAACAAATCATTTTGTTAGATTTTCATCTCAACTTGGTTTGTAAATTGGTTTCTCTTGACTGTTGAATTTCATCTTGGTTTATGTAATACCTTGTGAAATCTGTCAGTGATGTCTGGCAATGGTATAACAATAGTGTATTTGTGTGTGCATGTGTGCTTTCTATCATCTGTGCTCATTCTACATAAGGGATGCATTACGAGCAAAGAAATATTATTATGTATAATCAGGATCTTTCCTTAAAATGTCTAGGGACTGTTCACACTTGTTTTAGAGCTGGATCCTTAAGTGCATTTTAAAGGCCTGCTGACATATTGCATGTTTGTGACTTGATAATTCATAGAAAGCCATTTTGCTGTTACAGCTGATCGATTATTGTTTGTCATAATGGCAACATATTTAATATGTCTTCCTTTTCAGTTTGCTATGAACTATAAGACATGGAACAATAGAAAGAGAACATTGCTCCATACTGTATCATCAAAGTAATTTTTAATGCAAAGTTATAGCAACACAAAACATTCAAGAACAGTTAAAGGCTGGAATTAGTTCTAAATATAACATAAACATGATCAACATAATTAAAGACTTAGACATAATTAAAGTCTTAGACATAAAGTAAGAAGGAACTTTTGGCCATATAGTGTATGAATATTTGGAGCACTAAACAGGTTCAAGATAGTCACATTACTGTACAGTCCTAGTTTATAGGTTTGTTAATATTTTGCATTGTCAGTCCCCCTTGGGTGAGAGCTTTGATGGTATTGGTGTAAATTAATTAAGTGAAATTCTACTGCCTTTATTTTTTACGATAGCTAAAAGAGGCTAAGTCCATAATTTTATGTCACTGTTTTTTAAAATTATTTTATTATTATAATTATTTTTTATAAGCTTCCATCATAGCGGTTATGCTACCAACACAGACTGTGATATACACCATTAGCTTGTACATGAACAGTTTGACAGGCAAAATACAATAAATGCCCTTTTTTGACAAGTTATTTTCCTCTGGCACCCAAGGCTGTCTGTAATGAAATGTTTAACTTAAAACTGCTACATACACTTCTTTTAGAAATTGTAAACTTTCATGTTTTAAACAGACCACAAAACAGAGTGGCCAAATTTCTTAGCAAAAGTGGACACATCATGAAAAGTCACCAGCTATGCAAATCACTGGGTGTTGTGAGCTAATGGATGCATTTAATGGATTTTTGGATAATGGTGAAGTCAAGAAAAAGGACGTTTGCATTGTGTTTGCCCTTGCAGTTACCGTAGCATTAATTAACTACAGGTATGCGTCACTTAACATTCACAGCCTGTGAAATAGGGCATTATGCAGTTTGGGTGTTGCACAAACACCATATAATACACTGTGTGGGATACTGTTTCATTTCCAAATCAACATTTTTTCCCCTTTTGCTCCTCAGTACTACTGGTTTTGTGCAATAAGGAGCCGTGATGCATGTCACAGTCATATTTTTTGAAGGAAAAATTAGCAGAGAGATAATGTTACAACACTCTGAAGACCTGCAAACTTCAAGTGACATGAAATACAAATGCTATGTGCCTGAAGTTGTTGTGTTTGCTACCTGGTTATGTGTTCTACTCCGGATTTCCACATGTTTTCTTTGAAATAATTTGTTGCCAGTGACCAACTAAAGAAAACACAATCAAAGCATGGGTTTGCTATAAATTGTTTCTCAACTAACTCATATAGCATATTATTGACATAAATTGCATATTACATATAATCACTGCAAATACAACTACAGGCTTATTTACTGTAGCATTTTACAAAATCTCACAAAATTTACACCTATATAACATAAATAATTGTAGCATTTATGCTTTTTATTAACCTTGTAACTCAAATATTATCTGTTTGCAACCCTTCTTGCTTTATTATTTTTTTTATTGCTGTCAAATTGTTCACATAATATTTGTTATGTGCACTGTGAGTGACTCAGTCGTTCCAGTAGCAGGACTCTGCATTACAAAATAAAATAAAAAACCTTACCTAAGTACCCTGCAATACCCTCTGGCATCAAGGTGATGATACGCAAATGAAACATTGACCCAGGCTTAAGTAGTATAGTCTATAATCTATATATAGTCCATCTATAGTCCATCAACCCCACACTATGACAAGACCCAAATCTGGTTTAAAAGTAAGTATAAATAGCCTTTGGAAGGACTACATGGAAATTTTTGCATAGAACCACAGGACCACAGCCACAATTTGTGAATGTCCATTAACATATGGGCATCAACATAGCCAGCGTGTGAAGGGCCATCAAGGTGTTCACAGACAGAGGTTGGAGGTAACTAAGACAGTTTAGTTTTATAAGTGGAAACTTTTTACTTCCACTCCACTACATACTACAACAAATATTTGTACTTTCTGTTCCAGTACATTTCCGCATGGCATTGCTTACATAACCACAGCGGTAATATTGCCACCTGCTGTCTATTATAATTACATGATTTGACTTCTCTAATCAAGTAGCAGGGGTTTGAAATTAGAAGTAGAGATTATTGGAGATAGCAATGTTATCTAATAATGTTATCTAAATATCTTATTCACAGTTAGTAACCATAGATAGATAGACAGACAGACAGACAGAAAGAGAGACAGATAGATAGATAGATAGATAGATAGATAGATAGATAGATAGATAGATAGATAGATAGATAGATAGATAGATACTGTAGATAGATAGATAAATTTTTACCACGATTCTAAGGTAAGTGTAAGCTAATATACTGTAAGCTCAGTATTTTTGAGACTTTTAATTTTACTTCAGTAATATTTTACCCAGGGTATCTACAGTACTTTTACTCAAGTATGGATTTGTATACTTTGCCTTGAGGTGGCACTACAGATTCTGGGCCCTTTGAAAGTCTAAGATGCTGATCTTGAAGAATCCAACACTTTATTTCTACAGTGTTTGTATGGGCCCCTGGAATTGTCCTTACTTACCACCCTTTAACAGCACCCTTGCGTTGCCCACCTTTGGTTACAGATGCAGCCTATAAGTGGCAATAGACCAAAAGAAGTGATCTATGGGGAGGTAGTGGTACTGTATTCAGACAGAAGTTAAGACTTGGCTGGGACACGTAGGTGAAGGTGTCTGATTCTGAAAGACCCAAAACACTACTAATGTGTATTAATACAAATGTGTACTAATGTCTAAAGTATATTGCAAAATTTTGTGTGTGTGTGTGTGTGTGTGCTTGTGTTTTCCTCTTGTGTAATTTGTAATGATCAGAAATACAGGTCAACCTAATTGCTACAGACAGAAGCACATTCGAAATGTTAGACAGCATTGTCTTAATAGGCTTTCCTGCATCTGATTCCACGGCGTGTTGAAGCATTTCAGCAATTAACTGATATTTGTGCAGTTTTTATTCACAAGAATAAGAAACAAAAACATCATAGACTAGCATCTGCAAATAACAACTGAGGGTTTAATAATTCATTCTGTCTGTTGGATCTGGTTTTGACTTTTAAATAATCTCTAGATCACTTAAAAATACTTCTTTATTTCCAGAAGTCTATATCTTGAACTCGAGTGATAAAATCAGTTTCGGTTTACATACACAGTGCATTTTTCCATGCGTTGTGTTGTTGATCATTCAGTCTAATGAGAACCTTAGGACTAATAAGACTGCAGTCTTGTTTTTTAGTTGTTGTTTTTTTTCTTTCAAAAATTGCAAATCCAAGCTTCCTTAGCCATAATGAAGCCCCTGTACTCATATATTAAGCGCACATCATATGATGAGACTTGTTTAATTCAGAACCCCAGCTGCTGCTTTGTTTTCTTTGATTCCTGTCTAGAAATGCCGATACGAGCTTATTTTCATTCAGGCACATGACTGACATCCACAGTTACACTTGGAGTGGGTCTGTTTCTCTTGGCAACCGCTGAACTTCAGACTGTGCCCCACATTAAACCCTTATGTCAGTCTCTTTTTATTGCTTTTTTTTTCTTCCTAAGGCCAACAGGTTATTAAATGTAAGACACTCACGTCTAATTGGCACATTCACTTTGCAGGCATATTTAATGGAACAAACTTTTGGCTCACAAAAATCATCTGTTTTTCACCTTGAAAACTAGTTGTCCATATACAAGCAAACTTGGGCCCTGACCAAAAAAAGCATTTTGCTTGGCAAGTCATTATCTAGCCCTGTCTGCTACTGCCTTCTGCTGTAGTAGTCATAAACCAGAGGCAAATATTCACTCTTCATGAATCCCAGCACATGAAATTACCAAACTAGACCGAGCATGGATACCTGTTTCAAATTAAAACTGTTTAAAAGTTAAATGACATCTTCAAATGTGCTGAGAACCTTCTCTGACAATTTTTCCATCCATATTTCTGCAAACTGTAAACATAATTATCCCATCTGCAGAGAGTTTAAGAAAATGTTGCAGACAGAGGTTATTTAAACATAATAAGTCAGGAAAACTGTCAAGGAACAATTTGGAAACAACAACAAAGGGGAGTGGAGGGGTTTTTATTTGCTTCACAGAATGTTATCAGAGGCATTACATTCATAATCGTTTCAGGGACATGACCAATGGCCAACAGATACAGTATAGGACAAATTACTTGTGAGGATGTCAAGGTTGTACTGTATTACATGAAAGAACTTTTTCAATATCAAAGCTAAAAGAATGCTGCAATTGTATTAATATTTCTGTCTGTCAATATAAATAGCACATATTGTGTCTTTTCGTGTGTACTTGTATGTACTCTAAATTATTTAACACCTACATTCCACAATATCCAACCTAGTGTCCAAGACATTATTTTGCTTTTTAATAGTGAAATCCCTGACTGCAGCAGAACATTTAAAACATGAATAAAGCAAGCGGTAGCAGGAAAATGATTCAAAAGTATGGAAGTGTAACAGTGCCAAAATTCCTCAAAGCAAAACAGCATACTGAATCACATGAACTGAAAAAAAAAATTGTCACAAAAAAGCAGTTTGAATTTTTCTGCTTTGAAATTTGATCTGAATGAAAAAAATCTTACAGCATTTATACTGCTTGAAATTTTAGACACTGCAATTTATTGTGGTTGTACAAAAATATTCACCTTACTAAATTGCTGTTCAAAAATATATTCAATTGTTAAAAATTTTCAGCCTCACAAATTCAGGCTGAAAAAAAATCAAGTATTAAAATTTAGGTTGAAAAAATTCAGATATTAAAATTCAGGTTGACAAAATGAATTTTAATATCTGAATTTCGAATTTCGACAAATTTTAATATCTGAATATCTGAATTTCGACAAATTCAGGTAGAAAAAATTCAGGTAGAAAAAATTCAGGTCTTCACATCTGGGATGTGACTCGCATTTTTTTAACAATTGAATTGAATTTTAAATGCTTGAATTACAATTTCAGTTGAAATATACAACCACAATAAATTGCGGTGTCTAAAATTTCATGCAGTATAAATGCTGTAAGATTTTTTTCATTCAGATCAAATTTCAAAGCAGAAAAATTCAAACTGCTTTTTTGTGACAAGTTTTTTTTCAGTTCATGTGATTCAGTATGCTGTTTTGCTTTGAGGAATTTTGGCACTGTTACACTTCCATACAAAAGCAGAAGTATTTTGAGAGTTAGGAGAAGGACAGGATGAGGAGAGAGAGCAAACTTTGCAGTTCACTAGAGGAAAAAGATATGAGACATCTCCTTGTCTCTCTACATCAGCCTGGTTTACCTTATGTGTGAACAGCATCCAAAAGTCAGATGGAGTTTATTCCATGCTTATTACATACAGTACTGTACATGTACTGTGTGTATATATAGTGAGTATAAGTACTCTGACCAGGCTGAAAATTCACCTTGGTCTAACAGGTTACTAGCTCCCAAATCACAGATGAACTTTTTATCTTTTTACCAATTGCTACATTGTTTTGATTAAACTGAATGAGATCTACAGTATTTTTTTTTTTATTTTGACATCACTCAGTTGCTGACTGAAGCAATATAAAGTAGCTCAATTCATTGTCAGGTTGTGCAATGCTAGTGACTGGGTTCATTTTAGAAATACCAGAAAAATCGATCAATATGCAGAATCTAGCCAAATGTATTTGTAACTTCTTAGAACAAGTTTACAACAAACCAAATATAAGCTTATCTCTAGTCAAATGTTAGTAAAACTGTAAGCACAAAATGTCTTGTTTTGTTCACAGACAATTTTGCTAGTTTTTGAGGATTTATTTTTTGAAAGAAGCTAAATACTGTATACATATATAATTAGTAATATATAATATATATTTGTATACTGTATACAGGGTTAAACATATATCTGATTTGGAATGTTACCCTGGAACCTAACTGGCACCTTTAAGGAATGCAGAAAGGTCCTAATAACTTCACACAGAGAATGTTTGAATGGAACTACTGTAAATGCAAACCTCATGAAAGTCCCTGAATGTAAAGGGGATGCCCCCTGTTGGCTGGGCTGTTATAAAGTGCGCCTGCTAAATTCAACATGTAGAAACAACTCAAATCCTGAAGATCGGTACTTCCAACTAAAATGTCAGGTCCAAATGAACTGTATTTCTACCAACTTGGAATAGTTTTCTCATTTAAAGTTTGAAATTAGGGCCATATCTAAATAAAGCAATGTTTCTGCAAAAATCATTTCAAACAAAACAGTAGTTAATTATGGCCTAAAGCCATAAGCTTTGATGCCTCGTCTTCTCTCTCTCTCTCTCTACTTTGTTCTTCTCCTGGTTGTGTTTTTCTACAGGGTTAAGGTTGACTTGCCCTGTGGCTCTCCTCAGGAATCTTCTGCTTCTTTGCTCCAGAAACAGAATTAAGATTCTACGTATTAACCCATTAAACTAGCAAGAATACAATACATTCTTTGTTCCCATAACAACACAACAAGAACATTGTTTTTTGCTGTAGTAATTAAATAATTCATCGTGGGCTTTTAACATTATACTTCAAGATGAATTATAGATTAATAAGCAAAGTTTAAGGAGTTCCTAAAAGGGGCCAGCTATGTTCATGGGCTTTTGGCTTTTTTGTGGTTTGTGTAATGATTTTTTTCTTTTTTTAGAATATCCATGCCATATAATAAATTGTTGATGTAATTTATCATTAGTGATTATAATCTTTTTGCCTTTTTGTTACTTTGGCTTTACATTTGTTTGTTTTTATTGTTGAGTCAAATCTGTTTCCATTATTTTATACAGGCCACTTTTTTTAAAAAAAAAAGTTGCAAATCCTCATCACTTTCTAGATATTCGTACCTCATTCATCAATGTATTTTTAATGTCCAAATGAAATACATATGTATGCACTTAAGAGTGAAAGGTCATCCATTAAACCAGTAGTAGAGTTATAAACTGAAACAAGAGCATTACTAATTCCAGTTGGCTTTCTGACTTTGTTTTGATAAATCAACGCTATACTGTAGCTCTTGCAATACAATGTATGGCTGGCAAATGTTGCAATAAGCAAACCACTTAAGCATCACTAATGTTGCTACTGACATTCATGTATAACCAGATATGGTGTCTTGCAAATAGAGCTTACTTACACACAGCTACAGCCACAAATATAAACATGCAACCATACACACACATAGCCTGTAATTGTTTTAACTCATGCTCTTTAAAGCTGCACCCTCACCCATGTAATAGGCTCCTGGTCTCCTGTCCACAATCATGTGTTTCCCATCACCAGCAAGTTTGTGGTTCCCTTCCTAATTTCGCTGAACTGGAAAAAGCGAGCTAATATGCTGTGATCCACAGAATAGGCTTTGATGCAGGACCTTTCACAAATACACCCCCCACCCTAGTGCCATATGGTTTGCATTCATCTCTTAATTTATTAGCTATAAATGTCTGTTAGATATTAAACTGGGCCAACATATGTATAGCCAGACCTGGAAAACAGAAGGCCTCAGAGAGCAGTTTGTGGTGCGGTGTGATGATTATATTTCCTTTTTATTTATTTTTTATTCATGCATAATTTTATTCACTCAGCAGAAATTGTAGATCCCAACAAGCACTCAGGCTGGTTGAAAATAAAAGCCTATATACAGTTGTAGATAAGCCAAACAAGTAAATACACACCTAAAAGACACCTAAAAACACTTGAAACAACGATACATGATGCATCCTTACTAGGTGGGCCAAAGACACAAACATAAGCTAAAATTTTAAAAAGTAATGGATTAGATTTATTACACAGGAAAACTGACAGCTGAGGCAATTTTTCCAGTTGCGTGAAGAGATACCTTTTGTCCTTTGGAAGGGATGTCCTTTGGACTTTTCTGACAGGTGTCTTGAAGAAGACATTAAGTGAGGGAGTGGTAGCTCAGGTGGCTAATGCTCTAGATTGTTGGTTTGGGGATCTGAGGATCTGGGTTTGAGCCCTTTCATTGGTGCCACACCCCATACTACACTGGATGCAGTGCCAGTCCCAAGCCTGGATAAAATGGGAGGGTTGTGTAAGGAAGGGCATCCGGTGTAGTGGTGACCCCTCTTGGAGAACAGTAGTGGCAGAAAAGCAGACACATTCTCACTGACTCCTAAATTAAATAAAAAGTTAATTATCTGTTTTGGTGTAAAAACATCTTAGAAATCATCTGATCGTATTTGCATAATATTAAGACACACCACCAGATGATTTTTATTCTGATTTTACACAAAAACACATTGAATTAAAAGAGGGGGTACTGACTTTTACAAATGCCTGTAAATATTAGAATTTAAACCTACACAACAGCCAAATTATAATATTATATAATGGAATCTTTCTATATTTACAAGTATCTACTAGTAACTTGATATTATGGACAGAGTCAAAGGTGTCTTGTGCATCAAAGTTGCATGTTCACCTCTCATTTTTTTTCACACTGAGTGCAAGTGTGAGTGTGCTTTTCTTCTACATTAGCATTATTGGTAGGACTCCACTTAGCTGTATGAGTAATACTGATGAGCATTTTTGTGCTGACTTTAGCTAGATACTTTTATATATAGCTAGACACTATTCTCATATGCAGATGCTCATGCTTAGCTGTTTATCTTATTGTTTTCCTTCCAAGCCAGTTCTATGTATATTTTTACGCTCGACTGTTCATTCTCAGACATTCTCTGCCAATTAGCTGTCTAGTGGAGCTTGATGCTAATCCATGGAGTAGTACACCCTTGGCATACCACATACTGTTAATTGCTGAACCTGGATTCATGTTATTTCACAGCTCTTTGTTTGGCAGTAGATATACCTTTCGTACAAATATCCATTTTTCCCTACAATTGGGTTGAATTGCTCCCATATTTTATGCTGTAATAAGTGTAGGGAAAGCTAATATGCAATTATAACTTGTCAAACTGCAATCTACTCATGATTTGACAGTTTGTGAAATATATATTTAATTTTTTTTTAACTGTAAAAGAATTGGGTAACACAGTGGCTTAGGGGTCTGCACTGTCGCCTTGCACCTTCAGGTTCCGAGTTTGATTCCCGCCTTGGGACTGTGTGCATGGAGAAAGCGGTATAGACAATGAGACAATCTAAAATAATTCTCAAGAAGCATATGTTATACCACATGACAATTAATAAAATAATTACTATTCAGATTTTCCTGCAAAATGAATAATAATACTTGGCATCTTGTTATTTCATATTGGTTTATGCTAGCTACATGGTTAGGTTAACTACAAATCATGTCATGCACCATGCAAAACAAACCTAAACCATGAAGCAAGACATCAAAACCAGGTCAGGCAAGGAATCAGGTGATTAGCAAACATGGTATAATGGTAACATGGCATGGCAAATCCTGAAAATTACAAATTAGGTAAACAAAAGTGATCAAAACCAGAATGCAAGTACCAATGAATGAAAGCCTTGGTAAGTTGGATGCTGTAAAATCCAGTGACGCTGACACTTTAAAACATGTAAGACTTGCACTCATTCAGCCTGTGTTTAATGCCTCGGGAGCAAAGATGAGCAACAGTAGTGTGATTTGACCATCTTATGAAAGCTCTGTCTGACACAAGCATCTCCTGCCATGCATGCACAGTGATGCTTATTTCAATTCAATATGCTTACATCCCACAACTGAATCCTGCCACAAGCAACTCAATCTAAACACCAAAACGTAGACCTAGTGCAATCTTCAAAGCAAGCAAAAAAACCATAGAACAGCCTAGATGCATTCAGGACATGGTTGCTAACATGGCTCAGTTCAAATCAATGATCTAGGAAATAAGACTCTTGTGTTAAGGGCACAAACCTCTAACCATAGCATTCCTGACCTCAGAGGCTGTTAAGTGCTCAGTGGTCAGTCATCCTAGGCTAGAGTTTGGTTCTGCCCCTGGTTCTGTCTGGTTCAGTGTATATGTGCCCTGTCCTGGCTAATACTGTATATGGTAGGTAAACATGAGCAGGCCAGTTTGGGACATATGAAATACTAGTCGCAGTGAATAGATTTGTACTGTTAACAGTCTGGTGTGGCATGCACTGGCAATATGCTGTTGCTAGCATGGTGGCGTAGTGTTTAGGGCATGGTGGCATCCAGGGTTGAGGGTTTAATTCCCGCCTTGGGTCTGTGTGTGTGGAGTATGTGAAGGATGTTTTCCCCATATTTCGTTGGGTGTTCTGGTTTCCTACAAATGCTAATTGGCATTTACAAATTCCTGCAATGGATTGGTACCCTGTCTCGTGCCCTGAGCTTCCAGGGTTCCTGTAACCCTGTACAGGATAAGCAGTATATTAAATGAGTGAGTGAGTGTTGCTAGCATCGGAGAGTCCCACACACTTTTGTAGCAGGACACCTTGGTTCCAGTGTGGTTCATGGTAATTGCCCATTTTCCATTTCCTGGAACCTAGCATGATAGATTTTTTTCAAGGGTAACAGACCTGTCCTGTGATGGCCACAAGGATCATGATATTGCCATACTTGGACAACTTGCTCCATTGTGCCCTCATTAAAGAGCAGAATACATCCATCCTTCTCTCACATATTGGGTTGGGCCTACACTGTAAACCCTAATGCTCAAAGTAATTTGAGTACTGTTAACTTAAATAATTACAATTAGTTCAAATTAATAGACCTTGATGAGTATTTAGAAGTTTTTGGTATTTATGAGTTTGTAGAAATTGCACTTTTCAAGTTAGTTGAACAACTTTGATATTTTAAGCCACAGTAACTGTCTCCTTAAAGTTCCACCAACTTAAAATCTTTCAGCCTAGCGATTTTGTGTCTGACATCATCAATGCACATGTTAAATTGTTTTGATCAAGATGGTGAATCGATCTTTGCATGATGCTGTAAGTATAATCTTTACAAATCTGGAGACCCTAAAGTTTATGTTTTTGATTTATGTCTCCTGATTGTCGACAGTTTGGTGCTCTCTAGAGTTATGAATAGAATGTGTTTAGACGGCACGGGAGAAAACATAAGCTCCACTTTTTGCTACCTACTGTTTAGGAGGTTAGAAAGCAAGATTTATTGGCAAATATCAATCTTTAATTTGAACCGACTACTTTACTAGCATAAATTGTTTAGTTTTTTAAATTGTCAGATTTACAACTCTGGTTTTCAGGGTTTGAATATAAATCCTGAATTCCTATTAGTTTTAGTTTTAGTATTAATATTCATAGATTTTGTACTTTCAGGTTTAACTGAAGAAAAATAAAGAAAATAATTTATTTGATTTGTAACAGGGTACTGGTGGCTCAGTTGTAGGTGTTTCCCCCCACATGAAAGGCCCGGGTTCGATTCTCAGCTACTGGATGAAGTGCCTGTCCCTGCTTCATGAAGGGCATCTGGTGTAAAACCTGTGCCAAGCTTGTGTGTGGACCGGATGGTCCACTGTGGCGACCCATTGCCGGGAGCAGGCGAAAGACCAACAACAATTTCTTTAATTTGCAACAACTAAAAAAAAAAAAATTACTATTATTAAGTATAAAAGATAATTACTATTAAATAGTATGAGTTAGGCTACTCATTAATGCAAATAAAGAATGATTAATATGAATGAGTACAACAAACTCAAAAGCTGATAGTTCTGTTTACTTAAAATTGAAAACATCATTACTCAAAAAATTTTATGTAACTGATTACCTCAAATGTACATACATGTAATAGATATCAATGAGCGCCCTAGGATTTGCAATTCAGGTCATAGCCCACATACTGTATAGAATACTGTTTACTGTACCACAGCTTAGGTAGACTTCTAATACCAAGTTTACTCATTTTCAGTTACAGTAGATAGATATAGTACTTCCCGAATAAAAATTCAGAGAGCTTTTGATGAGTAGTCCAACTCCTTAACCACAGAGCTACCCTTGCCTCATTTGTGGTTATCCTTGTTAGAGTCAGCCAACCAGCTGGCATCACAACTGGCATCACTACTTATTATATTCTTTTAATCCTCTGTGCAAGACTCAGCAACTACACAGCCTTATGCATGGTTTTTTGATGCTCAGCAACAACCCTATTCTGCTTTAATTAGATGTTATAACACTCTGGCGGCTTCCTCCAAAAGCAGATATCCTGCCCCAGATTGATAATAAATATCAATTAGTCGCCTGTTTCTTTGGCTCTAGCCGCTTGGACTTTAACTGAGGACTATGATCGAGCCATGCAGGAGATACTTCTAAAAGCAAAAGCTCCTACAAAATTGTTTTCTAAATGGTCCTCACTATTCATTTTTTGATTCCGACCATGATTTCGACCTCCAGCAGTTGTCAAACAGCAGCACGTTCCTTTCTAACTAATCCCAGTGCCATGAATGGTCTCTCTTTGAGATCATATAAGCTTATTACTGCCTTTTGAAAAGAGAAAAGAGAGCAATGGGTCTCTACCTGCTATGGTGTGGGATCTTCTTGTTGTACTAACATCTTCTAAATAGCCTTCTTAGTGCTTGTGTGTGATGTTTCCTTTATGTTTATATATCTTTGATCAATGCTTTCCTGCTAGCAATAACTTCAGTCAAAAGAGCTGGGAAATTGCATGTCCTGACAGTGAGCTCTGCCTGAGACCTCTGCCTACAGCATTATTCAGATAGCTCCCTTGTATCAACAAAGGTTAGAGCACTAAATGGTGGATGTTGTCACCCTAAGCCATAGATGGACCAGATGCCCAGGTTTTATAGTACCATTCCACACTACAGTTAGCCTCTCCTCCTCATTGGCCTAATGTAGCGATACTCCTAGTCTGCTCCTAGTTGGATGCCCCCAGTGCAGCCATCATTTATAGGCCCTGAACAGCATTCATATTTGAGCACATTTAAGGGCCATCATAAGGTGAGTCATTTTCCTCATGGCATTGCTAATATACAGTTGTTACACACGGTATTGAGCAGCTAGGTGGGATGAAAAAACTCTACTTATGTACTTTATGTAACTGGGGTTCTTTGGGAACCTGGGCTGGTTCGGAAAGAATGTTCTACCACTTTATAAGGGTAAGAGTATAGTGGATGATGTATCATGTGTTCATCTACCATATGTTTATAATATTATTCATATTATCAATATATATATTGCTATTCTTCTTATATGTATAGCATGATAGCAATAATAATGTATATGTGCAAATGTGCACGCGTGTATAGATTCTACTTTTTGTTAATTTTGTATTGAATAATTTTATAGTACTGTGACAAGAGAAACAATTAAGCTATGTACTTACCTCAACCTGATGGTATAAACTGCATATTCGTAATATGGTTATGGTAATACCTGCACTAAATAATTGCATTTAATAATGAAATTCTTTGTTACACCAATAAATCACAAAGAAAAAGCTTCATATTGTATTAACATCTTTGCAAAACAGGGATAAGTAACCCAAGAAAATGTACAATCTCTCTCTCTCTCTCTCTCTCTTTCTCTTTCTCTCTCTCTCATTCCTCCTGACATCTGTTTGTGAAATACTGTATCTACTAAGCAAATAAATCCTGTCCACAAAAGCAAAGTCATAAAAAAAAAGAAAAAAGAAAGAAAGAAATGTGAGTTAATGGCCCTGGGCACCCATGTAGTAAATCATCCAGGTCATATTTCAAAAGCAACAATAAACATTTCTCTCTAAAGTGTGCATACACAAACCACAATTAAAAGAAAACCCCTGTTGCACCTGTACCTAAAGATGTGAGAAAAGAAAGACCTCAGTTATTCACCTGAGGAACTGTGCAGTCTTGGATGTGAGTTTATCATGCAGGGTGCCCAAAAGCCTGGATTTATAGGCATTTAAATTTACATGAAATTAGACCTTTTTATTTTTATTTTAGACCACTGATAGCAAACAAAGAATAGAAGACTAAATAGAACCAGACTTAGCAGTCTATCAGAATCAGCCCAGAACAATTACTGTGCAAAAGGTGACAATCGTCCCTGCATGTAGTAACTGTAACATGTAATCTGTCCTGATACATTAAGAAATCTTCACTGTTCTTGTATTCAGAAGTCATCAAGTTATCAGTTTAAGGATTTGCTGTAATTTAGACTTTTAACTGCATGCTTGCCAATGGATCCAGACTTTAATCCACCCTGTATAAAACCAGGGCAAAACTACCAAAGGTGTGTCAGTAAAATGAAAGTGTTGAATGGGCCCTTGGAAAAAAACAGTTTGTAATATACAATATAAAAGTTAGGGATGATAGAATAAACTATGAATAGGACATTGTTATAATAGGCATTATATTAAGCACGTCAAACACATAACACAAGATATGCCACGTGCAAAAAGCCACATATCAAATTGAGGTGTATTGTGATAGTTTACAGAAGCAAACCTGGCACTAAACATTTTAAACTTGAAGAGATTTTTTTTTTATATAAGAAATTAGCACAACACTGATGCCTGTGTTAAAATACGGGGGGGTCAAACTGGGACTTACAGTATGTTTGTGAAGAATAACGGAGCACAGTTATGAGAATAAAAACTACCTTTATTTCTCTATACAATCTCCAGCTATATTAATGCACCCATCCCAGTGTTTCACTAATGCCTGAATACCATCAAGGTAGAAAGTTTTCTACACAAATATTAATTTTTGACTCTTATGATTCAGTATACCATAGTAACATCTGACAAAAATATCTAAAAAAAAAAAAAAAAAAAAAAACTGAAGCAGCACTTTGTGAAAATTAAAATTTGTTTCATTCTGAAATGATTTTGTGTACAGTTCCCACAGACAGATGCGTCTCTTCCACAAGTTAGTGACAAGTTATGCATTTTTTTTCAAGAATTGACTGAGATACCTCAGCTGGGAGGGTCATAAAGAAGACTTACAGTCTTCTTTAAAACGTTTCCATCATTCAAATCTTTTACTACAGCTAAGGGTCTCATAATGGAACTGTGCTTGAAGTCTTTTGTAAATGTCAATCAGTTTTATGCCTTCATTCATGAGAAATGTAATGACAATCTAAAATTTGACTTGAACGCCCCTCGTAGTTTAACCTCCTGAGACCCTGACTCAATGTACTGTTGTGTATGTTGTGGTTTCTCAAATTGAACGTAATCATCATCTTCAAACAGAAAAAGAATGATATCTAATGTTTCCCATATAAGGATTGCAATAGTCAATGTAGTTGGGATAAAATTTCATGTCCTTTTATGAGAACATTTGGGTCTCAAGAGGTTAAACCATTCATAGAAGTGCATTTTAGCAGATAATCAAGAAAATTGTGCTTTGTGAATTTTGCTGTTCATCTTATTCCATGCTTTCTCAGGAATGCAGAAAACTTTATATTCAGTTAATGTACAAACATAATAGCTTATAAATGTGAAGCACCAAAAAAGAAAATTCATAACATTAATATCTAAAACATAAACAGGCTCTGGAATTTTATTTCAAACTGCATCATTATCAAGATTATAACCTTATGTCCAAATTGTAGGTATATTTAAACATGTGCATATGCATTATGGAAATAAATAGTTTTAAATGAGATGGATAGTGGTACTGGCTGGACGTCACTCATGCAATCAGGGCTGATATAAACATACTCTCCAGGTCTGTCTTGTCTAGATGATAAAAGAGTGGTGAAAGTGCCACATTGATTTTTAGTGTCTTTGAGTTCTCTCTGTCTCTTTGGTAGAGAAGCTGTGTCTATTGACTCTCCCACCTCTTTTGCTTTCTCTTCCGTATGGCCGAATGGCCTTGTCAGGGAGGATTAATTGCTGGAGACCAGTGACAAGCTGTCGCTGACAAACTGTGCACTCCAGCTGTAAACAGTAAGGGTGTGGACTGCTTTTGAAACAATGTGTTTATTTAAAAGGTCCACTTCCTCTATGCACTTGACAGCCCTCCCATTCATTTCCCTGGCAGCAACACTGGGTTTAGAAAAAAAATCATCATTGTTTAAAAAGAGAAAACACCCAAATAAAAAAAGAGTGTTTTTTTCTGTTCCCCAGAAAGGTCTATGTGTTTGAAAAACTGGAAATTACTGTATTTAAACAGTTGATGCAAAATAAACCTCTCACTACACCTGTATTTTGTCACTAGAACTGTTTTTCATCTTTACTCGCAGCCAGTCACAGATAATTACTGGCTAATGTCGCTGTCTGTGCTGAACCACGCTAGATCATTTATAATAGACGGTCCTGCATATAGTAATTCTGGAGAGTCGAATATCATTTTATGCCTGTACTTTTCGTCATTTCAAGCATTGTTTTAAATAGTTGAGGGTTTGTGAGGTACAGTGCCTTGCAAAAGTATTCATACCCCTTGAACTTTTCCACAAACGTAAATGTATTTTATTGGGATTTTATGTGATAGACCAACACAATGTGGCACATAATTGTGAAGTGGAAGGAAAATGATAAATTACAATAAAAATGTGAAAAGGGTGGTGTTTATTTGTATTCAGCCTCCGTTACTCTAATGTCCCTAACTGAAATCCATTGGAACCAACTGCCTTCAGAAGATGCTGTTTATTCATTAATGTTCTCTAACAAACCTCTGAGGGCTTCACAGAACAGCTGTATTTATACTGAGGTTTAATTACACACAGGTGGCTATATTTACTTACTAGGTGACTTCTGAAGGCAATTGGTTCCACTGGATTTACGTTAGGGGTATCAGAGTAAAGGTGGTTGAATACATAATTATATAGTTAAATGCACGGCACACTTTTCACATTGTTATTTGTAAAAGAAATTTGAAAACCATTTATCATTTTCACATAAAATCCCAACATTATTTTGTAAATTTTTACAACTTGTTTTAAAGGCAGAACAAAAAAGCAATATACTGTAGGTTTTTATGGGTACGATATGTGAGGTTAAAAAATTACAACAAACGAATAAATAAATAAAATGAAACCTTTTGCAGACATGTGACTTCCATGGCATCACACAGATCCCAGAAGTATCATTAACAGCCATTATGCTAACTACTAAGCAGTTGTGTTAATAATTACATTCGAATTGTATTTCAGGCAAACAAAGGCTGAGAAATGTTACCTGATGATTACCTGATTACCTTCTGGATTACTAGATGCAGAGAAAAGACTTAAACTTCTTTTCTGACTATTTGCAGATTTTGTGATGGAATTCCTCAAAAAAACTTAACAACAAGTGTATGAAAATTTATGAAGTAGGTGTTAACTTTGATTTAAGTTTAATTTGGTTTGATGTGATTATCTCAGACGGTGTACAAATATGTGATTTCTTCTGGATTTGGTGCCGTTTTCTAGCATTAGCGTTACTTATTTATTGTTTCTGTTGCAAATGAGACAATGCTGTGGAATATACGCTTCATATGATGCGCAGATAACCAATACTGACATTTCAAGCTTCCTAATTAATAGCTATTTAATAGTTCTGGGGATTTGGGATTGAGCCTTGTATCAGTAGTTAGCGTTGTAGCTCGAAGCACAACTCAAAGTGCTTCCATGGCTGGTTTTGGATGTGGGTTTTGGCACAGCTATACAGCAAGTAACTACCATTTCGGTGTCCAGATGTGTGTGGTACCATGGAGGACAGATGTTGTTATGTCAAAGGTCTATAGAGGTAAAGCTCGGAATTGCATGTTGTAAAAGCAATTCAAATTCAATGTCTTCAATTTTATTTTAATATCTCATTATTTCAGATTCATCTTTGATTATTTCATTATTTTGACTGGACTGAACAGTAACTTATGCTGTTTTGCAGATGTGAAATGCGTTCATCTGCAATACATCATAATTAAACGGTCAAAATATCTGCTCTAACCGTTATAGAACATGAGGTAATATGTCAAAATAATGACATGCTGTAACAACACAAAACAAAGAATAATTATTTTTAAAATAACACAATATTGTGTCAAATGAATGAGATTATAGATTGAAATAATCAGTTATTAGTATTCCAACGTAACAATATAATGACATACTGTAATATATTCTGTAACGTTATACCGATCACACAGGCATGTAGAAGCATGTCGCTCTACTGGATGTTCAGCTGTAATTGCAAGCGCTACTGTAGGTGAGATTTCGACAGATGTGCTAATTTCACATCAATAATACTTACACGCTAAACTTTCTCCTTAAACCGATTACCAGGCTTAACCCCTGCAAAATGAAACATGCTCATTCCTGAGTCTGACAACTGTGAACAAACATAAAAAGGGTATTAAAAAGCACTAGTGCAACCTATCCTTTGATGCAGCGTCCATGGTATAACAGGTAAACTGGGAGGATGGTGTTTAAGCCCCTCTTTAAGCTTGTTAATCCCTCCCTGCTACAGGCGAAACCTGCTTGGCTAGATCCCTGTCAATCTGCGGCTCGTTTGGATTTACATGCATTCGCTCTACTGCTCACAGCCTCACCGCTTCGGCAAATGTAAACTTTTTACGCTCCATCCAATCACAGCTGCTTTTGTCCTTCGTCTTTCTTTTTTTTTTTTGTGGTGATTTGACAGTATAAGGATGTATGAGTGTGTGTGTGTGTGTGTGTGTGTAGGGGGTCTTATTTACAACTAAACATAACTTGCTTATGGAAATTGACTCCTCAGTTTTGTCTACGTGCCAGCTGCTAAAGGGGGAAAGGGAAGTTCGCTGCATGTTGTATGATAAGCTGGCAGAACCCATCATCCTCCACAAGCAGATAGTGTTCTGTATTTCTGTCATGCCTTTATCATCAACTGAGGTGAAATGAAAACCAGAACTGATTCAAAGGGGTCCATTTAGGAGGATTAACCAATGCCAGCTTCAATTTCAGAGACCATTGGCGTGTCTAGGGAAGGTTTGCCCGGGTTTTGCTGGTTCCTGCTTGGCAGCGTGATCAGCCATGAGTACAGCAGGGACTCTATTGATCTCTGAGCCTCTGATTCATTTCGCAAAATACGTAGCAAAAACAGTGTTAGAGCGGTCGTGTGGTTCCTGGTCGAGCCAGCTTAGAGAGCTGTGCACCATCCTCTCGCTTTCTCGGTCTCAACCCAACTCCCTGTCCCCCCTCGACACACACACACATACACACTCTTCCTTTCATGAAGAGGAAGACAGGAAACTAACTGCAGGAAGCAGCAGGATTTGTAAGGAGTCATTAAGGAAGGAGGTGACAGTTCAAATGAGCAGCTTTGAGCTGGTTACAATGCCATGCACAATGCCAAAAGAGAAGGTGCCCATCCCACCACACCTCAAATGCACCAAGCTACGCCAAGAATCGTTACCCACAATGCCATCACAGTCGCATGATGAATGAAACCTCAATACAAACACATGGCTGAAGATTCACTCTCATCAATGTTTATGCTATGACAATGTGGAGGCCTGTTCTCTTAATGCCTTCAATGCTGAAATGAAAGAAAAGACTAAACAAAAAAAGATGAACTTCTTAGGAATCGTTCATATTTGTTAGATGCGACTTTGGATCACAACTAATATTGAAAGTTGGGAATTTATAAAAGAATTTGTGAAAGATGCAATAACATAAGGATAATTAAACTCTTATTTTTAATATCACTGGGTATTATTATTAGAAATAGCATTTCAAATGACATGTCACAAGGGAGCAAATATCATTTACAAATCACTAATGACTTGCAAACACTCCTCTAGCCTCGGGTGCAGTGTGCTGTAGTATGCGCAGTATGAGTGCGAGGAACTGAAATAAGAACCAGTGTGAGGCATTCCGGTGCTCCGGCTTTAAAGCTTCAAGCCTGTTACCCCCCCCAACTCCTCCACACCACCACCACCACCACCCTCACCACGACCGGGACCAGCACCGCACTTCCACCCCCCATCCCCTTCCTCCTTGTCTTAATTCTCAAAAACCAATCACTCAACAGCTTCTCATTATTATGCGTCACACAGAAGAAGCTCGTTGGTCCTCTAATGGCTTTGTGCTGCTGTTTGTTCTGAATATGCAAATGAGCGCCTAAAATATGTACATATCCTGCACTGAGATGGATGAGGTTTTGGTATTAATTATTCAGGAGGCATTATCATTATTAGACTTTGCATCTTCTATTAGGGCAAATATAAAAAATATATATATATATTCCTCACCTCATGCCGGACTGCCTATAATGAGTCATCAATAAAACATTTTCATAATGTCAGGAAGACACAAGTACGCCTGCTTGATCTAATTCCACATCGACTGTCTTGGTCATTAGTTCAATACGGCAGCAACACGATTCTGCTAAATATACTGAGGAAGGGAATAAAGGCCCTGCTTTATCCGACCTGACTGTGCATGCGTCAAAAAAGCATTTAATAAATCTGAGAAAAGTCAGTTAAAGCCGTACAGGCTTGATGTGCATCGCATGTCTCGCATTATAGCTTGTTAGATTATATTGCAAATCAGGGATTTTCTCCTATTTCTATTTTTAACATATAAGCCCTAAGTCATGTATACCGTATAAGCTGTGAGCATAAAGAACTTATAATCAGACCAAGCACGATCCGGTTCTCGCAAAGTCTCAAACCATAAGATCTGTTCAAGTTCAGAACAGCTTTGTAATATAGATCCAGTGTAACAGGAAGCCGCTCAGCGGGACCCAGAACGCAGGCGGGGTGTGTCTTTACTGCCGCTGAGACGTAATGCAAATTGTAACTAGTTAAGCACAGCAAAATAATGTGATGCCATGGTCTGATCCACATTGGTATTATAGCGTTAGCATGTGCAAATAATTACATTTCCCTCCTGATACAATTACATTATTTGTTCTGCTTGTATTATACACCAATAAAAGCAAACATGATATTAGAATTCATGACACTTTTCTCATTGCATTATCAATATGTGGAAATAATTGTCTGCTGAGAGATTAAATTACATTATTGTGTATCTTTTTCATGCCTAATAAATAATGATGGATGGCTTTTATTTTCATCACCACCTGCAACCATTTTGTCTTCTTCCCTGAATGTTAAAAATGAAAAAAGAAAAGAAAAAAAAAAGATAAAGGATGGAATAGGAGGTGGGCGTTGACTGTGGCATAGAAAGGGAAAAAAGGGAAGAAAAAAAAAAAAGCTGAGGAAGTTAGATCGTCGAAGATTCACAAACTCTTAGGTCTTCATGTTTGTTCCTGTCAGGACGCGCACAGCTTCTGAGGAGTGACAAATTGAATTTTTTAGGGCGTTTGTATTTATTTATTAGATTAGTCACAGGCACAAATCACTCACAGCTCTATCATTATTGCTATTATTATTGTTATTATGATTATGATTATTGCAGGTTGTTGTAGCGGGTTACAAATATGCCTTGAAGCCTAAGATTTTTTATTCCTCACTAGTCAACCAAACATCCTTTATTTACCTTTTCTAAGTAACTCGCTTGGCTTTTGTATTACTTATGTGAGATAAATGTATCGACGGCACCCGGGGGTCTCCGGAGCCACGCTTTGTGCCTGCGTACTGTATAAATAATAGCATCAATACTTTGCTAAGTGACAGCGAGATCTATCAGTGAGTGGCCCACTAGCCATCGCAACTCACTCGCTAACCCCTTAGATTAGTGCCTACACAGTGGCATTTTGTTCTCCTACAATTCCAATAGACCCCCCCCCTCAAACCCCCCCACCCTTACACTGGCTCAATTTTAATCAGTGCATTTGCACATTAAGATAAGAGAATTGATGAGTTACCAGTCTTCAGTCTGCTAGAAGCTTGATGTTTAATTGCCTTCTCTTCCCCCCCTCCACTTTTCTGCCAACCTCCCACGCACCTTAATAGTCAATAACATTCCCTTCAAACTCCTACTGCGTTTGATGCAATTGTTGGCATGCTGTTATGAGAGATAAAACAACATAAGAACATTTATAGTCCAAGTTAATTGGCATCAGAGAGCGAGGGGAAAAAACAGATTAGTGTTATAACTTCATAACTTCTAAAGTCATGGCTTGTGCACAGCCAGGCATTAGACCATTGTAAGATTTACATTTTAATGAAATATTTGAATAAGTGCTTGAAATTCACTCTAGCAGGTCTCTAGTCCCCAAAACCAACATTTCATGTTTGTGTTTTTTTTTTTTTTTTTTTTTTGAATGGCAGTGTCAGGGAAATTAACATGCCAGTCATACAGATTAAAGGAGGATCAGTGTAAAGTCAGACTCCGCTTCAATCAAAGGTTAACTGCAGGTAAACAGCGGTCATGACATATTTTAATGACTTTTTTCTTCTCCCCTCATTGCATTTTCTCTCACCGAGGAAACAGTTTAAATCCATGGTGAATTAAGGGAAAGACATGCAGCAATGCTGAGATCGTGTCACACGAATGTGGTTCTTTAGGACCTTTAATGATGAAGCTGTTAAGAGGTGTGCAAGGAAACATATGTTTCTGCGGATTTCAAATTAGCTTTTGCTTTTTGCTTTTGCATGTTTAAATGGTAAATATATTATTATTATTATTAGTTGGATTTTTAAAAAATCTTTACAATCACTGTATGTGTCTTTTGTAAAATGAAAAATATGTTTTTTCAAAAAAAAACATGGGCATATGTGTGAATGCATGGTGACATAAAGCAGTCAGATTTGTAATTATTCATGTCTGTAGCATCATCTAAATTATTCAGAATTGCTTCTTTAAACGTGGAGTGTGTAAAAGGAATTAACCAGGATGGTTTTAAGTGTTCTCAAAAATACATTAATATAAAGATGCTTAATGCACCTGCTTTTAAATGTGTATAAATCATTTTAAACCACTGCTATGCTGTGCATTAGGGATGAATAGATCATTTATTTTTCAAAAAGGAATGACACTGAATGACATTATTTCGACATATTGTGATTGCGATTTAAAGTGTGATATTTAATTATTAAATGTACCAATTTGTATTCAAACATAGGTATGTACACCTATGGCACAGATGATCTCATTAAGAGACGTTCACTAATATTTCTTTTTCAACGCAAATACTGCGATTATTGACAAGCTCTACATAAATTCCTGACTATGCGTCTATTACCTGTAATTAATTGCAGACTTTTGCGATTAAATTATTGCACAGGTCCATTTTTTATGTGATTAATTGTGCAGCACTAGTGTGCAATAGTGCTTGTTTACACCTTAAATTTACACGTAATGCAAATGTACTCATCTGATTAACAGTAAATAAAAACGGCTGAAGTCCAGTCTGCACTGTTTCACTGGTTTCATCAAATGCTTCCATTTATTTCTTTACTCTTTTATCCAATCTACACAGACATGCAGTAATGCGGGAAATTTGGGGCAATCAAGATTTAGTTGTTAATAAATGATCAATAATTTGCTGACTGTCTGTTTTCAGATTCTTAGCTACAGTATCAGTCAGTCCGTCAGTCCGTCCACCTTCAAACTACCAACAATGCAGACCTTTCCTTTTGAATTCTCACTTCTAGGCTTAAAGATGAGTCGACTCCAATCTGAAAGGAAGGAAACAAATAGAAGTCCTAACATATGTTAAAACTCTGGGTATCTATTTACTTTCTGCATGTCTGTGTAGATGCTACTTGCAGAGATGCATGTTTGCGTAATATCTGCCAGTGTACTCGATCTCTGTGGGGGTTGAGGAGCAGTGACAGGCAATCTTTTCAACAGCAGGTGCTAATTGAAACAAAACAAGGTCTGATTAGCGCAGCGTCTGGCAACCAATGAGCCAAACAGTGCTTGCTACACAAAATAAATAAAAAAAAAGGCCTCCAAACATAAGAGGCCCTGAAATAAAGTGGTCATCATTTAATTAACAGAACGTGTTTTAATTACTGGCTAATCCAAGCAGCAGTGTGTGTCAAATTAACTGATGTGCTAAGTGCCTGTTTGCAATATCAGAAAACAGACAAATAATTGGAATCTAATTGCAGCCAGGTCTATTGCATGCCAGCGCCCGCAGCAGGCCATCTTAATAAACAAAGTCCTTTTTTTTTTTTTTTTTTTTGTAATCTATTCTGAACCCTTGAATAACAAACGCCGCTGCCTTTGCTAATTGCTATGCTTCAATGTTGGGGATTTGCCAGCTCTGACTATTAAAACGAGACTCTTGTGTGGATTGCTGTTACATTGCATTGCTTTAATTAAAATGAAATGAGAAACAGAAATAGAGTTTTGTGACTGCAACTCAATATATGTAAATAAGATAATGCACTCATTGGCAAATGCAATTGAATAGCAGGAAGTTAACATGAAGTCCACTTCATGTTCATGAAATCACAGACAAAACACAAGGCATTTTTCAAAAATCTTTTTTATTTTGACATTTATGTTTGCAAACGGGTGTGCAAATGGTGCAAACGTTTTAAGGAAGGCTGTATATCCGTGAATGGCAATTCTGGCGTAGGTGGCTCGGAGACCACTGCAGTCATTCCTGTGAATATTTAGTGAGTGAATCGCCTGAGCTTTGAAAATCAACAGATACAGTAACTTGTCAGCAACTTGAAAAAGACAGACTTCTGTCTGTGGGAACTGTACACACAATCATTCACAAACACCATTCACACACTACAGGAACTCTGAGCTGGGAGTTATTGCCACAAGCCTCGTACAGTCCTGAACACACACCAAGACATTTCCACATGTTTGGACCATTAAAGAAGTTCTTGGGAGGCCAGCGTTTCAGACGGGAAGCAGGCAGTTCAATCAACTTTCTACTGTACATTGAGGTTATCCGAGCACTAGTGAAACACTGGGATAAGAGAAATATAGAGATATAAAGGTAGTTTTTACTCTCATAACTGTGTTCTGTTATTCGGCACAATTTACACAATAACGTGTGTGGTTTTCTGAAATTAAGTATTTTCATGAAGATAATATTAGCAATGATATTAATTAATCTGAAAGTCATGTCGTAGAACTTCATGTAATATCATGAGAAATTATTGAAAGTATTGACTTGTTAAACTGTAAGGTTGTGCAGAACACTATGTGATATAATACACAGTGACAGTTGTGTTAAAATATGATAAAAGTTAAACGATTATTTATAGGACATTAGAAATTATTAGATGTAGGAATTAAAAACAGAAACATAAGAAATCACACATTTATAAGTCATAAAAAAGGCCTACAAAGAAACATAGCAATTTTGAGAACAAATCAGTGCGCAGTTATAATGAATTATGAATGTGAGAAAGAGCTCTCTCTGGTTTTTGATTATTTTTGGCGGCTCCCACCAGGATGTAGCGCAACGTGCTTAAGAATGAGTTTTATTAAAACATCAAAGAATTCTTATTATAACTTCATCTCATTGCATCATTTATTACTTATTGTTATATTGAAATCTGAATTGCGGCACAGTAGCTTAGCGGTTTGCGTTGTCACATCTTCTCCCTGTGTTTGGTGGGTTTCCTCCAGGAACTCCCGTTTCCTCGCACATTCCAAAACACTGATTGGCATTTTCAAAATGCCTGTAGTGCATGATTGGGGGTGTGTGTGTGTGATGGATTGGCACACCATTCAGGGTGTACCACACTATGTGCCCTGGGATAGGCTCCAGGTCCCAGTGACCCTACACAGGTTAAATCATCTACACAGGTTAATGAGGGGATGAAAGCTGCATGATGCCACTCGATCAGATCTCAACCTGTGTTAGTAATAATCCACATAGTACAATGTCTTTCCAAAGAGTTCTGTATGAACGTTTTCACAGGACAGCAAAAAGCCAGTTCACTCCTGCAAGATGATTCCTCACAGGTACCAATGGAAGATATACCCGAGCTGAAAAGCCAAGTGAAATATCAGCAGTTAAAAAGGCCATGAATGATTTTTATATTGTTTCCTTTAAATCCTGCCTTTGAGTGGCTTTAATTAATAATAACCTTGATGGCATTTATATGTTGAGCACGGAGATAAGCCCGAAACAATTTATGTCACCCAAAGCTTTTTAACGAATCAATGCGACTATTTGTAATTGCTTGTTTCACAAGATTAAAAGTGCTTAAGCCTGATCTCTGTCTGCTGTTTAGTGGCTGCACACGACCTCGCACTTTCTTTCTGTCATAAAAAGTGACTCGTCATCATCAGCGTTTATCTCCATCCAGAAATCCATATCGCTAATATTTTGGGAATTTTAATGCAGTCATGATTTATAGCTGTTCGAATGTAGTTACCTAAATTGCCAGTGGGAGGAATGTTTAACTGTCTCTTTAATTACAGGAGAATTTAATGCACAAGCAGAGCTGTCGCTGCCGCTCCGTGCTCATGACCGGCAGAGCCTGCATCTGGAGGCCAGTTCCACTGACCAGCCTCCAGTCCTCAGCACGCACACGGACATACGCATCATGGAGAACTGTTCTTAATTTCGTTTCTACATGCTTCTCCTTCCAAGTGATTTTCATAAGCTTTCGAGAATGTGCAAATGACCATTTCGAGAAACAGCCGTGAACAACCAGTGTTTTTATTGCATTTTCTTTTTTATTATTGAATGTTCCAGTCAGTCACTGAGACCGGATTTAACATGATAGTCTGCATAAAACATGAGAGTGAACGAGGGATTACAGACTGATGAAGCAGGTGATGAGAAAAATCTGTTCTCTAACCAAAAAAAAAAAAAAAAAAGACAGCCTTGATAGATCTGTTGGGTCACTCGTGGTTTTTCCTTCACTGTACCTTTAATCATGGGAGATTGTAGAACATCACATACAAAAGAAAAACTAAAGGAAATGGAAGCAGGATTTGAAAGTGTGTGATGGGAGTGATCTCAGAATGCATTCTGAACCATGCACGCATGAGATCGAGGGACTTTTGCACCTTCTGATATTTACTGTGCTTGGGTTTAGATAGAAAATTTTGAAAAAATAATAGTGAAAATAAAAAAAAATATATAAATCAGTACTGTTAAAAACTAAAATCAGAAAAAAAAAATTCCACTACGATTTGTCCTGAAGGAATTTGAAAAATAAATGGGCTTAAAGGAAAAAAAAAAAAGTCTTGGCACTGTGTGTGTATTTTTTTCCCCTCCTGTTTTATGTCAGTTATTCAGTACACCCCACTATCTTACTGAGCACATCAGCTCTGCACTCTATGATTTTAGGAATAAGAGTATTTTTCATTCGACACAACACACCTGTCTGCTAGGAGCTTCTTATCCAGACCAGACCACCCGTGCAGGCAGATGCTGGACCACTAAACATTGATGTATCAAAAACAACTTGGCACAAGGAAAGGAAAGAAGAAGAAAAAAAAAGCTTAGGTCATTCTAAAAAAGGCTTAGCCACGTCTGTTTTCTATTTAACAGTTTTCAAAATCCAAAAATGACTAATTATCCCCAACCCTCATCCCACCTTCTCTCGTTCTTTGTGTCAAAGCCCGGGTTACTATTGCAGCACTTTGCTATTCCAATACATACAGCAGTTTGTCATTGCTTTGTTTCGTTTTTTTAATAGTCAGTACAAAGCAGTTCAAATGATAAAGCAAACATGGCATTACAAACATTTTTGTTCTTTTAAAGAAAAAAAAAATCCACAAGAAAGCACACACGGAGAACATGTTGTATGTACAACCTATGGGAATAAAAGCCCACACGAGCGAAGCCGTCTAAGACGTGCCTCCAAAAATGTGAGAGAAAGATTTGTGACTTTTCATTAGGGAAAAAAGGCCTGAGGTTTGGATTGGTTTAAAAAAAAAATGAGACCTTCACAATAAGTTTTTTTTTTTTTTTTTTGCATTTTAAAATCCCTTTTTTTCTTTAAAACTCTTTCTTAAAATATCATTTGCTACAGTTTTGAGACTAAACATGCAGGACGTACGACTAAGTGCAACAGAGTGAAATGGTATCTTTTTTTTTTCTCTTTGTTTAATCATTCCCTATAGGACTGAACTGAGGTATGCGTACTAACAGTTTTCTCATGCTGCTTCGCTTTAGTAATGTCGAGCTACACATGCGGAAGATGATCTTATCTACCTGCTTATCCCCTTCTCCCTCGTTACCGCCAAGAGATTTGGATTAGCGCACGATCGGCGCACGTCCTTTAACACTCTGACTGCTTCCAGCCTGTCGACAGCTGCCCGGCTCTTGTGGTTTAATTTCTGTCGATCAAACATTTCCAAACAATTTTGTCTATAATAAATGCATGGCTGAGATTATAATAATAATAAAAAAAGAAAAGAAATCTGCCATTAAAGTACCTTGTACCAGCTTATTAGTTGACAGGAGTGTTTGGTTTTTAATATAAAAACAAAGTTGATATAAAAAGTAGACTTAAAACACAATCATAAAGCATTTGTAATGTTTACCAAAAAAATGGATTCACATAATAAGTGGCATACAATCTTATCAGAGGATTTAAACAACCCTAAAACAACAAGAAAAAAAAAAAAAACACATACTGTAAGTATTGTGTTATTTAAATCTTTTCCCCGTCCTGTGTATCAGTTACTGCCATCTACTTACCCCAGACCCCTCTGTCAAGCTAAAACACTCTCTTTTATTTGAAGCTCAGCTCGGCGCAGAGAGAACAGTGCTATATGATATGATATAGTATTGTATTTATCCCAATCTCTGGCTATTCTCTCCCATTTGGTCACAAAAAAAAAAATGACCTTGCATCTTCCCCTTAAACAACCCCTTTGGCTTTTAAACTTCAGCAATGTTGAACAGCTCACTTGTTTTAAACTGTTCTGTTCCCTCTTCTGCATCGTATGGGGAGGATATTTGGAATTGTTTTGCTATTGCATGGAACATAGAACTTTTTTATTTTTTAAACTCCTCATTTATCTTTGGTAGTCACAGGTAACAGACAGCTCAAAAACAGGAAAAAATATATATAAGCGATAATAAAACTGAAATAATAAATTAAAAAAGTGGTTGGTTGCAGTCATAAATCAACACGCAAAAACAAGACAATAATAATTTGCTTAAGCTGCTTCGAATTTGCTTCTTGGTGTTGCACATTGGAAACATTTTCCTTTTGGATGAGACCGCAGGCAGCTGGAAATGAGAGTGGCTGCTTATTGCTGTCCAGCACCCCCTACACACACCCCTGGTGTCCCCTCAACCCATTCTGCATCCCCCCCTTCCCCCCCATCCCTGACACTGTACCGTGGATGTTTTTAATGTGAGCCTGAAATTGACTTCATACTGGTTTCCAAGGTAATGTGGCAGGAAACATGTGGTCATAGTGGGCTGCCCCCGATGCTGTAATGCTTAGTGGTCATGGCTTCTAATGCCAATTGTGGCTTGTAATCCCTTAAACCTTTTTATCTCATGTGTAATTACTAACAACTGCTAATAAGAGAGGGAGTGGGCTGATCATTGATGTGGGCAAACAAGACATTAAAACAACAGGGAATGCACTGTAAAGTCCTCTATCCTTAACCAGACGGTCCATAAATTACAGAATTGGGGGGGGGAGTAAAAAAAATTATCTCTGCTGCTGCTTCTATTCTGTTCTATTCTGACATTTAATTTTTTCCCCCGTTCGCACCAGTGTTTTGATCAGTGATTCGGTTGCAGCTAACACACAGCGACGAAAGGGGATTTCAGAAGGTATTTCATAAGGACAAGTCGTAACCTGCGTCGATTTCTCTGTCATTCATTCCCTTGTGAAAATTAAACTTCATTGATGCGTGGAGAGAGCCTTCATTACGACGAGTGCATATGCAGATGGACTCTGTGTGTATGTGTGTGTGTGTGTGAGAGAGAGAGCGAAAGCACAATGTGACAGTGTGATGGTGATCTGAAATGTGGAATAAATGACAGAAAAATACTACATGGTATATTTGACATTCTGTTTCCCATTAAATAATGGAAAGGAAAAAGAGAAATGAAACATCACGGAAAGAAACTATACACATTCATCATCGAGTGCAGATCGTACAGAATCTCTACAACAATGGGCATGAGGTCTGATCAGGTACAGAGAAACAAAGTCAAACAATATCACAAGTAAGAGCATAGGACGATCAGGGGGACAAAAAAAAATAAAATAAAATAAAACAAACGTGGTATTATTTGCCATCAAAACGTCAGACTGAGTTTAGAAGCAACACTGAGGTTGGAAGCAACCCATGCTGATTTGAAGGCAGTGTCATTGAACTGAAATCACGTACACCCGCACCCACGTGCTCTGCGTCCGTGTCCGTTTGGGGGCTAACGATTCAAGTGTGCACTCTTGTGTAGTTTGTAAATCAGTGTTGAACTTCGAAGGGGCAAAGTTGCAGTCTTTTCTCTGCGTGTGTTTTTTTTTTTTTTCTGGTTGGTGTCCACTCTGGTTTCAGTGCCACCATGCCAGGCGATGTGAAAGAGTAGTCCCCCAGTACCAAATGGCTCCTTTACTGGACGCAAGTAGAAATTACGTGCTTGATCTTGTCTTTAACCCAAAAAGTAAAAACAACTGAAAAATACTCCCAAATGGAACAGTTTTTCGTTTCTTACCTCATGTGTATCTCATGATTAATGGCACTAAGAGTAAATTGGAATTTTTATTTTATTTTGATTTTTTCAATAGCTGTCAACAAAAGGGACTGAGAATCCAGTCGAACTTGCTAGGTTGGGAGTGGTCTCACAGATGATTTCAGTTTACGTTTGGCCCCTTTGGACTGGACCCGGAGGAAAGCAGCCTTACAGCATGTCCTCGTTCCCATGGTCGTCCTCATAATCTCTATGGTGGTCAAAGTCTGGACTGTGATTGGCTGTCACTAAAGAGAGTGGCCCGTCGTGCTCCTCCGGGTCCAGTGGTTCTTCTTTAACGCTGATGTGATGCCTGCACATGGAGAGAACACACACAAACACATGAAACAAATCAGGTTTAATATATTCTAGCATATTAAACCTTAATATTTTTATCCTCAACTTTAATTATACACTATGACTTGGGAAAAAACACAGAGCAAGAAAATATTATTAAGTCATTTTAATTAAACGCTAACAGAGTGCTCTTGATAACTTCAGTTCCCTTTCTGCTTTTCCACCATCAGGGAAACGTTAGAGCTTTATTTTCCACAACTACTAACAACAAGGGTATTCACTCAGAATTGATAAATGAGGGAGATTAACAACGCGTGACATGGAGAGGAGAGAATGGACTCTGGCGACTGAAAGGCATAGAGAGAGAAAGAAAGAGACAGAGAGAGCAATTTTGAGAGAAAGAGAGAGAGAGAGAGGGCCGCCTGTCAGGCTCCCAGTGGCGTTAGATCAGCACCGCTGTGTGTTCCTCTTCCCACTCGTTAACATGCCCAACCTGTGAGGCGGGTCCCAAGAGGACGACCTTGCACGAGGTTCCGTCATTAATCAACTTCAAGCTGGCAAAAAAGAAAAAAGAAAAAAAAAAAAAGAAAAACAACACGGAAAGCAGACAGCGACACGCACGCTTTAAATACGCACAAAATTAATGCGCCTCCTTACCACAGTGTCAATAAGGGAGGAAAAAAGTGCTGGCAGGGAAGTGAGAGAGAAAAGGCGGAGGCGGATTGGGGTTGGCGAGAAGGCTCGACACAAACGCCGGGTGATAAGAAACAGGGCCCTTACGAGAATAATAACACTGTCAGTCGTAAACAAGGAAAAACACAAATCCCCCTCCCCTTTCACCCCCCATCCCTCCAACCCACAGTCTGGGCAAGGGATTCTCCAAAGAGATGAGATCTGCCAAATGTTCATTGTTGAAACACTGCGGGGACAGCGAGCCAGAGCGCTAGTGCTGACTGGTGTAGAGAGGAGGAAGAAAAAGAAAAAAAAAAAAGGGAAAGAAAAAAAAATGGAACATTAAGAACAGCTGTAGGAGAATCTCTAAATTAATCAGTGTTTCAAGCGCACTGTAAACTGTGTTTCTTTGGTACGGCACGTTTGCCAAGTGTTAATTAGTGATAAACTGATATTTTTTCTTTCATCTTCTTCCCGACAGTTTGGGTTAAGAAAAAAAAATTCTCCTTCAAGATGCAAACAGTTTGAGCTTTGCGTAGCCAGAGTCACTAAGGAAGCAACACGCTGCTTTGCATTACTTGACCCAGTAACTACAGCTGGATCTGGTAAAAAAAAAAAAAAAAAAACTCTAAACTCTTGTCATAATGGTCAGTAGGATTTTACTTAGTATTATTAATAATAATATAAAACCTGTCTGGCTTCCCTTGTACCAGTATAATGGAAAACAGATATACATTTCTAATGGCATACAAAGCACATCTGGCATGGGCTATGGAACATTTATCAAAATATCATACATGCTTTTATAACGTGTCAAAGTAATTTTTTCAGCTAATTATTTTATTTGACGAGTGCATTTAAAAAAAAAAAAAAAGACAAAAAAGTCGTTAAAGGCAGGCAGCCTTGAGGCTAACATACACATCCTGTTGTTTCTATCCTGCGAAGGAGCTGTGCCTGCAGCGACGCCCCCAATCATCAGCACTAGCACTTTTCCACCCCTGTATCTCCATAATGTCATTACAGCATTGTTCGTTTGTTAAAAGCATTGCTGAAATTGTTGTCCTATTCCTGGACAGGTTAGACTAACTGATTTACTGTGTGAAAGTTTTGGCACAATTTTGAACACGTCTTTTTTTTTTTTTTTACTCTATGAGACACATTGTGAGTCTCTCTTTAATGGAAAAGAGCTCCATATTCACAGGTTTTGTAAATATTTAAAGAATATCGAGGTAATCACAACCTAGGACAGCACATATTTCTGTCACATAATAAAGGAGAGTTTATAAACCTGGTACTTGAAACAACAGAAAGAGAGGGGGGGGGGAGAGAGAGAGAGAGAGAGAGAGAGAGACCATTTTTATGATCCATCCCAGACTGAGAATTTCCGAAAGGTGGAGTTTCCGTTCTCATTTTGCATCTGAGCAAAATTAAACCTATCATATTGAGGTACTAAATGTTTCTGCATAATTGTTTGAAACATGAATTTAATCCTGTGCTTTTTAAATCTGTGGCATGTATATATACACTACTTTGCAAAGGTCTTGAGTCAGCCCTCATTTTTTCACATTTTGCTTCCACTGAGCCAGACCTTCTTGTACTTCTTTAATATTTCTCCAGGCTTCCTGAAGGACTGTTTTGGCAATTTTTGGTTCTCATTTCCAGTCCAGTCGCCTGACCAGTTTTAGAAAAATGTCTTGTTGTTTGTTAAGCCGCACAGTGACCTACTGTATGGATCATTCAAAATATTAAAAACATCCAACATAAGGCAAGAACCCGTGACAAATGGGTGCAAATGATGACAGATGATCAGGCCAGTGATTAGTTTAGTGGTGATGTTGAATGCTGAGTGGTTCGAACAGTGGAGAGGGGAAATGAGGTTGCTGCTGAGGCTGTTAAAGTTCATAAACAAAACCTGTTGCAGTAACAAAATGTGTTTCCCTTTCTTTACTACATCACTTAATTTAATTTTATATAAAGAAATAAGTGGTGGCTCAAGACTTTTGCACAGTACTGTACATACATACACGAACATGTACGGTATGTTCTCACACACAGTGAGGGGGTAAAAAGGGTAAAACACTCACATAGCTGGAAGAGGGGAGCGCCCGGGACTGCTGTCACTACCGTTACTATGGTCCATGGCCCCATTCATCTCCTCTCGGATAGCGTTGGCAAGCGAGTTAAGAGTGGGGCTTCCAATGGAAGCGGTAGTGTATAGAGGTATGCTGTTTTCTGCCATTGAAGCCTTGGAGAAAAAAAGTACAGGCATAATGTAAGAATGAGGAAGAGGAGCTACAGTGATCTACTTTATATATTACATGAGTAATACTGGTGTAAATGCTGTATAACACATCAGTATTATAGGACAGGCATCTGGGTGATGAGGTAGGCAATATGGAAAAAAAAATCTCATGATTTTTCAGGACATTTCTACCCAATATCATCATATGAAGGCTTCCCCAGATACTGCTAATAAAGCATCAGTGTTGCCTTTAAAAATCATAGCTGTGAATAACACTTTATAACAAATGTTAACATTTCTCTCGTTCCTGAGCAGAAAGTATTCTAAATTGCTTATGCCTAAGGTAAATGGAAAATTCTCTTCAAACTTTGGATAATAACCTAGGCTTGGATAATGAAATTTTAAAATATACCAATTTTCCAGAACATTTCAGGTAGATTCAGTGCTGATAGAGTTTTTCTAGAACATTTAAAAAGTTTCATGAACTTTTTCAATAACTTTGTAATAAACACAGTAATATACAGTATATACTTTAGAACAGTGTTTTTCAACCTTTTTGGAGCCAAGGTACATCTTTAATTGAAAAAAATCACAAGGCACACCAACAATCTGTAAAAAAATGAAACTCTGTAGCCTATATTAACAATATACAGCCATTCTTATCGAAATGTCTTGAACAGGAATCAAATAAACACAAAGAAAAAGTATTTTATCATCTTTCATATTTCTTCTTCTTTCAAATAAAAAGTGCAAATACACTCTGCCGGTGAAGACAGCACAGACACTCTGGCATATTATTCGCAGACTTATTAGTTTTTAAAAATTTTTTAGACCAATTAGGTGAAATTGAATAATTTCCCATGGCACACCTGACGATCTCTCACGGCACACTAGTGTACACAGTGGTTGAAAAACACTGCTTTAGAATATCAGATTCTTTTGTGTGTCAATTTGTAAATCACCACACAGACTTTAAAATTTATTCAAAAAAATAAAAATTTTGTTTATATATGTTTGCGTTTCAGGTGTCAATATGTTGCAGTTCCTGTATAATCCTACAGGTGGTATGCTCTAAACTGTTCACACATTTGGAGGGAGCACAGCATCCTTTTGGTAGAAGCGAATTATTTGGTAAGACTGTTTAAAATTAAAATACAATCTAAAAAAAGAAAGATTAATAATAATAAATTGGGATATTTTTAAAACTGTGATTCTAACAGAATCCAGTTTGATTTGGCATCTAGGTATTGTGGTAATATTGTATTGGCTGGTCCCTGGTGATTTTCATCCCTAGTATATACAGGGGCTCTCCAACTAATCAGTTTAGATCTTGCTGCCTAATTGAACACATCTGAGATGGCATCAAAAAGCTGTGAGCATGTGTATGTGGTCAATTTATCAAGACAAAAGCAAAAAGGTACTCTGTGACAGCATGTGCTAAAATGTATAAAGCCTACAAGACATATTTCAACATATTGATCTCTAACATGATGTGAGACTATATTACTGGGCTGATATGTTAAAAGTGATTACTATTACTATTAATGTTACTTGAAAACTACTAATTTCTAAACATATTTGTTCATTTTTGTGTAACATATGTTGTGTGATTCAATATGTTGTTTTATTCAGAATGTATGCAAATAAAAATATTTTAAAAATGACTTGTTATTTCTTTTTATTTCTAAATAATCACCATCACAAAAGGTTAATTTGAAGGTAATATAATGATGGGCATTTTAATTTGTTAATAATAATAATAATAATAAGAAGAAGAAGAAGAAGACAAAAAAGGAGAAGAAGAATCATAATAATACTTTTACCACATAAGCTTTTAAAAAGTAACGTGCTATCCAGGAACAAAATGGTGTTATATAGTGTAATTAGTTTGATGCTTTATTTTATGTATACTGAAACAAATTAACATTAAACAAAAAAAGAAAAATAATTACATTTTCAAAAATTACATTTTTAAACATTAAACAAAAATTTTATTTCAATATAAACCATAATATTTCAGCAAAATGTATCATGCTTTATTACTATATTGATCCTAATATTATAATATCCTAAAATCGCTCAGCCCTACTGTGAGATTTACCTGGAAGCTAGCTGGGAGGACAGGACCGTATCCCAAACTTGTCTGAATATTTTTCACTAGAGAAGGACTCCTGTAAAAACAGAGAACTCTTTAAAAGAGATAAACTCATAAAAGTCACCTACACATGAGTGTGAACATGCAGCTATTGATAAATCACTCACACACAGGTTGCCAATGACTGACTCACAGTAGTACTTGAACTGTGTGTAGATTCATGACTACTTAAGACTCACATTAAGACAGCAATGTCCAATAAAAGTAACACAAAATCAATACCCACAAATGTATTGCTGCTCTATTTATGTGACTGATCTCAACAGATTTATGCATTGCAGATTACACTCATTTAGCCTGGTAAATCATTTCAGAGAAGAAAGAGACATTGGCAAAAATGTGACGAATGCAAGGCTACACACAGGATGAACATGTGGCACATTTAAGCAAAGCATGAAGGGATACTGTTGGAAGGAGGAGGGTGGGGGAGGGAAGGGGCAATCCTTACTGTACAAGTAGCTCATCGTAGTCATTGTCGACAACGTGCTTCCGGGGGCGACCTCGCTGAATGTGGCGGCCCCTTTTAAACTCTTCGTCGTCTACGGTCCAAAAGGACCCAAAGTCATCCTCGACTCTTAAAAAGCACTTGTGCAGGGAGAGGTTAGTGCGCACCGCACCCTGGAAAGGGGAGGAGGCACCGAAGGGAGGTAGGGGAGGAGAGGAGCAGCCAGGGCAGATGCAAATGATCAGACAGACAGATGGACAGACAGAGAGACAGACAGACAGAAAATGGTCAGGTGAGAAGATTAGAGAATGCATGACGAAACACAAGACATTGTGGGTCCCAGCAAGCAGCTGCAGGGTTATAGAGATGCACAGCAAAGTTAGCAGTAAATAAGTTCAGCAGCTCAGCACACAAGATGATGATGATGATGATGATACCATTCCCATCAATCAACACCATGAGACAGAAGGATTGGCCGTGCAGGGGAGAGGGGGGTTTGGACCTACCCGCTGATCTTTTGTGGCCTTCTCTTTTGGAACTCTAGCTCATCAACAGTCCATACTGCCCCTTTAACGTTTTCTACTCGCACAAAACACTTGTGAAGACTAAGGTTATGCCGGACTGCGTTCTGCAGTTGGTGTGAAAGAAAAGAAAAAAAATATCTATCAGCACAAAGAGAAATAAGCCAAATGTAGAGACATACACTGCAATGTTGCAAAATACACTACACAGGACGAAGGTTGCAAAATTGCACTCTAAAGTTCTCATCTGTCAAAATTAAAAATATGACTTCCAAACTTAAATAAAAATACAAAGGAACCAGTCATCAGGGTGCCAACTGTAATGGACCTCCTTAGAAGGCAAACAAAATTCCAGTGTGCAAAAACATTTAATCAAATAAACACAACTTTTTGGCCTCGTCACTTTGAGCTGTGCTTTCAGCCACATTACAGAACAATGAAGGGAAACCACACAGTTATAACATGCTTTACCGTGTTCGTAATTTACCTTTTCATCAAGCCCATTTGTACAGTACACAGCCAATATTTACTAAATAAAGAGCCCAGTGACAAATGGCTTCGCATGGCAGGGCTGTCAGCACTGTGCTTTATCATTTGCTTGTGGTAAAAGAACTGTAGGAGATAGTTGATCGTTTCCTGCCTTGATGCAAAGCAGAAACTCTAATGCTTGAGCACTAAAAACATAAAGCAAATAAACAACAACAACAAAAAAAAAACCAGAACTAACTAAGGATTCCCTGAAAGCTGGTGAAGTGTCCAGAACAAATGTAAAAATATGTTTAAATAGAACCCCTCTCCAGGCACCTTCTGAGGATCGTTAAGCTAAATTATATTTGCGTTCGCGAAAACACATTTTTCCCCTAAGGATAAAAAACCAAATGGAAACAGCAGAGCTCATTGTTTTGGTAAAGTGACTGAAACGCAATGAAAGGTTTCAGATAATCTAATGGTTAGAACCTATTAGCCTTTAAGTATATTATTTATCTTGTGATCTTTCCTCGGTGTGACTGTTTCAGTGTGGGAGCTGGCAGTTATAACGACAAAGTGCCTCCATGGCAGAGCCGTCGGGGAGCGCTGGAGCACGGATTGAAAGAGGTCAAAGCTACTGTCGCAGCCAGTCCTTCTCACACGTTCAAGTTTCATTCACTTTCTATCTTAATTTCACATCCTGTTTCTTTATCTCCTTTTGCCTTTATTCTGTCCATATCTGTGTGCATATGCTACATTTTCCACACCCACACAAAATGAACTTAATGAACTGAACCTTTGAACAATTAACCTCTGAATTTGGAATTGTCCTTCTTTCCATAACTATACTCAAAAATTTGCACATAATGAAATACTTAAAGTACATTTTATCTGACCAATAACCTGAGAGCGGAATAAGAGATTACCTTCCAGGTAGCTGCATTCCGCCTGAAATATGCAAACATTCGTGTGAACCAGTTGTATATCTCGTTTAGTGTTAGCTGTTTTTCTGGTGACTCAATTATCGCCTGGAAAAAAAAAAGAACACACAAGCACACACACACACACAAATGCTGATAAGCACGATTTGTTTTCCATTTCCTTTACAGGCGTGGATTTAAACAAAGGGAGATGCGTGTCCCTTTAATGGAGCATGTAAAACAGTCCTCTACTGCTCCACTCTCTGCTACTTTGTTTATCGAATGCTTCTGGTGCGGCCTCATTCAAATGCATCCATTTGAATACACCCTTTCCTGCTAAGCAACTAGAACAAGTGAAAACTATTTTACTGGGGACAGATTACAGGGCGCCAATTATCGCCCTGCCCAGATTAATGCTTGTGCAATGGCAGATTAGCGTCTGGCTCTGATAATTGACTGGGCATCTTAAAGATTTTCCATCCCCGCTGTTGTGGGAAATGAATTTCCTTATAATCACATAGACTGTGATGCTTCATCAAAAGCAATTGTTATACTGTATATGAGCCTCTTCTATTTTTTTTTTCACTTTTACACACCCTGCTCTCAGACACCATTGTGCTCAGTGCAGATGGGTCGAAATTGTATTTGAAATTTTAACAGCATTTGTTGGAAGGAGAAAAACAGGGAACAAATGTGTCCATGCTGAAAATAGCATGCAGATGGATTCTAGACAAATGCATTTGTAGAGTAAGGCTGAATTAAATCAGAAGAGCAGATATGCTATGGTGTACACTGTGCAACATGCTCTTACCTGGCGTATTAATGATGCGTATGTGAAAGGAGGACGCACGTCTGTGTTCATGTAGAACTCCTTGTTTTGGCCTATATCTGTTACAGAGATGCATTGAGAAATATATATATACACACAATTCACACCACCACCAATATAACAGTTCGACAACCAAAGCTGAGTAGATTTAAAACAATACTAATACCTTAAATGCTAATAAAGAACTATATAGTACGCCTTGTGTGTAAATGGTCAGTGAGCTACCTGGCGATATGGGCATGCTGTATTTGTCTGAGTAGCGGCGGCGGATGGGTCCGACGCTGTGCAAGCTGGTGGGTGTGATGACCGAGTGGGTTTGGGAGAGCGGTGTAAGCGGAGTGGTGGGTGTGGTTGGGGTTTGAGGCAGGCTGAGGGGGGGCGATGCTCCAGGAGCTGTCTTGGACAGTGTGGCATTGGAAACCAGGTTGAGCTGAAAGGCACAAAAAAAAAAAGAAGAAGGATTGGACTGATGCGTTAATCACTGCCTGCCTAATTGCACTTACACCCTTGAATCAACCTCTGGAGCACTGAGGTGTCTGGGTGGCACATTGGTTCACAAATGTTAGTAAAGACAAACAGCCTTATTTCACCTCTGCCATTTTTCATCTTTCAGACTGTGAACCAGACATACATTCAGTGTTTTACTCTGTCTTGGAGATTCATTTTTCTCCCCTTCTTCATTCAAGTTGTCCTTTTGAATCTTACCATCTGACAACGTTTGTTTTCCCACCACTGAGAGGCGTCTAATAAGCTAAAGATGAAGAGGCCAAACTGAACTAATTACAGGCTGCATCTGTATTAGAAGCATCCTAATTAGTGGCTACTTATGGAGGGGATATCATGATTAAATTGTGTATTCGAGTGACCCTCAGCATGAACGGGCTGGCTAAAAGATAGGTGGAGAACATTCTGGAGAAAGAGGGGCCGTTCCTTTTTTATGCAGTAGAAACAAAAGATTTATAAAGAGGTATTAAGTAATAATGACTATAATAAACTAATTAAGCAGGGAGCTCTAAGTGGTGAAGAGAATCTCCTGGCAGCTGTGCTCCTCTTTCACTAGAGTGGAAAATGCAAGCCTGACCTGCTGCTCTTGTTATTAGTCTGTGTGTGTGCGTGTGTGTCTGTGTGTGCAGTGCAGCTGATGACACAAATACATATTTCCACACCAAACTGTTTTAATTGCTAATTTGCCAAAGGAGGCCATGGTTTTAAATTAAACATGATTACTGTGTGGTGTGTGATGAGGAAAGGGGAGAAAGGCAGAGAGAGAGAGAGAAAAAAAAAACTCACACTTTTCAGTTGTCTGGGTCATAAATGGTTGCATTTGTGCTAACAAATTAATGAAATGTCAACCCCGTCAATTGCTTTCACATATCAGATGTCATGATTTTTTACAATGTGACACTGTCATTGTGAATGAGGGGCAAGGCAGGTTAACGCCAACAGACAGTGGTTTATACATCCCAGTGTCTTCCCCGCTGCTCCAAATCTACCCCTCCTGCCTCATCTCCACCCCCTACCTTCAGCACACACATCTAGCACAATTATCCCACAGCCTATTAACACTCATTATTATACTGATGTGCCACTTGATGGACACGTATATAATAAAGAAATTCAGAAGGCTGTCGCAGGCCAGCTTCCCTATGGCTGCTTCTGTGCCTGTACTAATTTACAGTGCAGGAAGGGGCAAGGGTTATTTTGCTGTTTAAATGACGGGACGTTGTTCGTTTGCACTGATATGTGCAGCCACATCAAGAAAAGAAATTCAACTGGCAGTTGTATGTAACTGACAAATTACTGTTGATGGTTGCAAGCAATAAGAAAGATTTATTGTAGAAGAAAAAAAACATATATTTTCCCCCCATTATTTACACACACACACACACACACACACACACACACACAAAGATTTGTATATATATGTTGTACAAATAATTTGACACTGTTCTTTGTGTATCTTGTGTCTAAGAACAGATCTTTATAGCTTGTATGTCATTGCTATTCCTTTGTTTTCTATGTTGAAGATGCCTGATTATAGGCCAGACAGATGTGCCACTTTCCAGCACACTCCTAAAATGAGACCTCAGACAGAAAGCAATTAGGTGGTCATTTGTAATTTAATTATATTGCCTTTAACTCATCAAAGCTACTACAAAACAAACAAACATACCAACTAAGAAAAAATCTCTTAATTATGGATCATGGAAAGGTCACATTTAAAAAAAAAATATATATATATTTTTTTTAAATAAAAAATGTATGTACTTATCGTAAACACACAGATATACCAATAAACAGACTTAGAGACATTTCCCTACATATCATCGATCTACTCATAAGCAAGTCTCTTATCAGTATAACGGAATGTGGCAATCAGCTAACAATGCTATCGGTATCCCAGACCACATTTCTTTCACCGTGTGTCCGGGCACCTGCTAATCAATCAATGTGGCAACAGTGCAATGCAAAAACTCATGCAAAACTTTACAACTGTACAACTGTAGTGAGCAGAAAAGTGTCACAGGATGCACATTTACATACAGAGTGCTTAATTTCATGTCAGTCTCCTGTCCTCGGCTGAAAAAAGAGGACTGTAATGTGATCTTCTACTCTTGTAGTACATTCGCCGCAAGGTTTGATATATTCTGAGATGGTTTTCCCCTTTGATTAGTCAACAGAATCAATCATACACAAAAAATGTTTAAAAACATATATTTTTTTTGCTTGCTCCAAAAACACATGCGATAATGTCACCAACTAATTGACAATTACATCTGCTATAATCAAATTTTGGTCAGTGATTTTAGTCAACTGATTATAAATAATACAGTGATTATTTGTTATTCCCCTATTGCCATGTGATTGGTGGATTGGATATTTGCAATAGGAAATGTACTTAAGTTACATGAGTATTTTTATTAATTAGTGGATACTTTCACTCCATTACATCCTACAACAAATATCTGTGCTTTCTACTTTGCTACATTTGAGTGTAGTATAGGGTTACATAATTATAGCAGTAATTACCAGTATAGAAGTGGTAATATCTCCACCTGCTGACTATTACATATAATTGGGTGATTTACCTTCCCGCTGTAAAACATTCAGTTATGTATGTAGCAGGTGTATGAAAGCAGAAGCAGGGTCGGTTTCAGACAGCGACTAAAACAACGTATTCCATTTTTGGAAGCAGAGAGAGGACTCTTGCTTATTATGACCTAATGGCTACAGTGAGCACTGACAAGCTCGGTAGTTTTGATACTTAATTAATTTATACTGTTTTGTAATATTTTACCTGAGATATCTCTACATTTACTCAAGTACAGGGATATTGTACTTTGTCTACCACTATTAGTGATCAATAGTGCAGGTATGCCTGTTTAAGTTGGGGGTGAATGCATATACATAACATTAGTGTTTAATGCTTTTACAAATCTTGCACTAGTCTATATAGTCTAGAGTCACTGAGTGTTTCTAGTAGTAAGTAGGACTCACTACTCAACACTACTGAAAGGCAAGAGAAATTCAGCATGCTAGTAAACTTTGAAGGTTTCATAAATATTATGCTTGATTCTGCAAAGCAAGACATATTTATTAGTTATGGCTGTATGATTTTAACTTTACCTTTAGAAGAAAAAAATATCCATTAAAAAATCAGTTACATTCAAGGATTTCTATTTTTGCCTGCTCGGCATTATCTTTTGACTTTAGAAGAAATGTCGCACTGATGAAAATGCAATTTACTTTCCAATTAACGAAGGACATGATGAAGAAGATAAACAAGGAAACAAGCGGGAGGGTTGTTACTTACGGGCTGTGGGGTGGGTTTAGGCTCTGTGGACTTGACATGTAGGTGGGTCATCATGGCTTGCAGTCGCTCCTTGTCTTTTGCTAACTATAATGAAGAAAATACAGAAAGGACATTAATTTGAAGTACAAACAAGCGACCGTTTTCAAAAAGCTATTTTTTTCTCTCTCTCTCTCTTTTTATTCTTTTTAGTTCCACACAAAATAAAAAACAAATCCTTAAGACAAGATAACCATGTGTCAGGTTTGCACATACAGCCTGCAAACTCTGTTTTTAAATACAGAATAATGGCCTATCACAGAAATCATCATAATCAAAAATATAGTTACTGAAATGACTAATCACCTAAACGGCTCCTCTCTGACCACTGTGTTGTTGTCTTCCAATCTTATAATGGACACCTGTACGTATTATGGAAGTGGAAAGACCTGCAACAGCTAAGCACTGTCTGTGACACACCCGTAAACAACTACAGCTTTTTTCTTTTCTGTGAACGCTTGACTATGTTTGAACTGCTGTGCGGGAAGCTTTGAATAGGCCGCATTGCTGGGTGAGCACGGATAAACCGACACAAAAAGTGTATGAACGCAATGATGAATCGTCTGATTGTTCGTGTTTTATTCGCTTTGATGCCTATGGGGGTGTGTGTGTGTTAGGAGCTGCACTGCTCTTATGTTCCAGGGTTGTGTCAGTCCCTCGTTCTTGCTAATCTGCTCTAATGGAACATCACCTTCTCGTCCCTGAATACATGCATAACTAATATCCTTATGCATATACATTAGCTGCCGTTACAACTGCTGAACGGCAGTTCAAAATAAAGAAAGAAAAAAAAGAGAGAAAAAAAAAACACTCAACGTATGTATTAATCAGCAGAAGTGGTATTTACTGAAGAGATGCTTAAAGTGCGTGTTTTTCCATAAAAACCGAGCATTATTAATAGCATGGCCATCACTGAATGTTTTATTGGGCCACCAAATAGTTAAAAGTCATAAATGACTTTAAAACTCAGTAAAATTCAAAATGTAATTATCTTTGGACTAAGGCCCCAGGCTTCCCATATATCTTTGGCTGGCTGTCATGCATACATAACACATTTTTAATGACTGGTTACTCACAAATGTAGAAAATAATTTCATTTTTGTTTCCTGCACTTTCCCTCCCCACATCTCTGAGCCACTGGTCAGAGAGAATGAGAGATTGGGGTGGTGGGGGGCAGGGAGGAGGCCGACGGAGATGAACTGAAGAGGAGCATGAGAGGAGATGAGTGAAAGAAAGTGGCAGGGTACCTGCAGTTCCAGCTGCTGCACTACTTGCATCTGTACCCGGCACTGGGCCGTACTCCGGTCGTCTAATGCATGCTCGTTATTCAGATGCCTAGGGAGAGAGAGAGAGAGGGAGAGAGAGAGAGAGAGAAAGAGAGAGAGAAGCATGACATTTTACAGCTGACTATTAAACATTTGATAAAACTTTCGTAGTGAAATACTGAATTACATTTTTCACATGCTCCATGGTACAATCATTTCTTTCTCTGTATTGGTAAAGACAAAATGGACCAGAGTAAACGCATACTAAAATGATGTAACGTAAAAAAAAATAAAAATGTGTGAAAATTTCAAGTTTGCTCACACAAAAAAAGTAGCACTGGACGTTTTTATGTTTTTTATGCAGTGACCTTATCTATTCTCTGAGAAAATACAGACTCTGAATCCTGCTGTCCGGCAACACTCATCGCCTTTTCAAAATGTAAATGGAATCTACTTAGTTTGGGTGGTTTTTCCAGTTAATTATGTCATTGAGATGAAGAGGAACCAAATGAAGCTAGGAGAAAAAGCCAAAGGACAACAAGGAGAAAAGAGATGAAATCTGTAATAAACTTGAATTATGAATATAATTACACATGATTATTTTATACTGCCAAGATCTTCTTCTACTCCAGACACCCCTCCACCCCCCACATTTATAACTAATCTAAATAAGTAGCCGGCCCCACCAAGTCCTTCGCTTTCCTCCTTTTTTGTGGTGATTTATATAAAATGAGGAGATAAGGTTTTTTGCTAGTGAAGGAAATATGATTGGAGGATTTTTATCAGGCTCTGCATGAATTACAGGTTGGAAAAAAATGCTTATGCAGGGGCATTTCATTAATCATTTAATCATAAGCCGGGCAGGATGTTTGAACCGATTTCACAAATACCCTTTCGTTTCGCTACTTCATTATGCCCGCTAATGGATCCAATATATTATATATATCATAAATTATATCACATCGCTGCTGACCATGTAGGTCACTATCACCAGATGGGGCTCACGGAGCTGAACAGCGGCGATGTTGGAGGGAAAGGAACCACAATTCACATGTTGGGCTCTGTCTTCTTTTCCAGTGCACCCATTCTTGGCATTTATTGCTAATCTGAAGAGCAGGAACGATGGCCGCAACAAAAGCAGAGATGGCTCAATCGATCTCAAAGCTGGCAAGGACAAGTTGGTAGTGTCACTGCCGCAGATGTTATACAAATCACTTTCCCTGTTTAGACTCTTTAACACATAAGTAAAGGTTTAAACCCAGTGGGGTCGGAGTGAGCTTGAAGTTGATTGTTTTTCAGTAAAAGGACATCTCAAAGTGATTTGTGCCTTTTATAGCATTGAGATTTAAATCCTGTCAAACTTTTTAATCGTTTATAGCTTCAGGAATAAACAAGAGACAAGACAGTTACTTATATTAGCAACATAATAGCAGCTATAATTCAGAGATCGCTCACCGGCTTGTCTTTTTTTCTTCCTGTTGAACTTTTATAAATGATAAATAAATGTCACCTTATGACTCTTTGATAAAAATTTTTTTTTTACTTAGCTTAATGTAGATTGTCCTCATTACAAGTCTCTGTGTATTCACTGTTAATATAGAAATGATAACATATTAAAGCAAGTGCATTAATATAAACCTAGTATTTAAATTATAACCAGCACTACTGTCAGCACTAACCAGCACTACTGATTTCTTCCTGTTAAAGAAAACTAATTATTTCTGACCAAATCAGATTCAAGAATTCAACAGCTGTATATAGAGTCATAATAGAAAAGATATCAACAAGAAGTGGTTGTTGTTTGTTCTTGCTTTTTGCATATTTTTTAAAACTATGCAGGTAAGGTTTTTTCTTTCTTTTTTTCTTTAAACATCCATCCAAAAATCACACCTTAAAAGCGAGACGGAGCAACGTGACACGCTTGCGAATCCGCAGTTCATAAAAGAAGAAGCGGCGTCTCCTCTCCCTTTCATCCTTTGTTACACTGGATGATCCCCCCCCCCCTCCTCCTCCCCCTTCCTCTTTCCCTTCTAATGACATGTAGAGTAAGAGTGCATAATTAATAGGAAATGAAATATTCAAATGGCCCTTAAATCAGCCTCTCAGAAGAGCGTCTGGACACGAGCAAATCTACGTGCACAATTGACAGCGGGAGGGACTACCAGCGTTGGCATGTGTCACTTTCTGGACCACGAGCGCAGGAGTTTTTATAAAGCTTCCTGGCAGGATGACAGTCTCTAATGTAAATTGCCACAATAAAACAAGTTAAATAGACATTGCTTAAACAGTCAGCATTTTATATGTCATTGAGACAGCCTGTCCTCTTATTGCATGCTGGATAATATAGTGAAAAAGCGTTGGTGTAAGCCACACGGAGGGAACAGCTATCACAACAATCTCTGGGCAAACTAGAGATAACTTTCATTGTTTGTTGTTCCTATGGATGTGTAGACATTTACTTGTGCAAATACAGTATATCCTCCAGGAAGAAGAAAGAAAAACAACAACGTAGGATCACGTAATCATTTATTTAGTCATATTTTATTTGACAATAAGACTAAGAATTTGTATTGTTTGGATGGGTTTGTGTTGTCTGTAACTGCTTCTCAGAATTTAGTAAATATCCTTTGTGTGCTTGAGGGTAAGAAAGCCTTCACGTTCTATTACTATATTAAATGTATGTTGACTGAATCTATTTTTTATGCAAACTACCAAGTTCTTTAGTAAATATATCAGGTCTAAAGTCAACATAGATTTTGAGAAATGTGAATAACATATGTGCAGAGCTCCCTGTCTGCCTCATTGTTTTAATATAAAATGCTAGGACGATGACAATAATAAAAATAAAATAAAACTGTTCTCACATATTAATTCATAATACCTTCATACCTAAAATAATGGAATGATATTTAAAATAATCACCCAGGAGAGCATAACGATGATCACTTGAATTCACGTCTGATCTCGAGGTTGTATGAAATATTTAAAGGGATCTATTCATTCATATAAAAAGTTTTACAAAGTGTGAGGCTTGTACTCTCTTTACAAAAGAGCTCCTTACTCCCTGTAAAACATTTCGTGCTGTTCCCCAAAACGTGCAGCCCACCTCTCCCTCCAAGCCCTCCTCTCCCAAACAGGAATTAGTCTTTTCATTTGTTTTATTTATTGTGACAGCACAACCAGGTATGCGATATTTTCTCGCACAGACAGAATAAATAACCTCTGGGTTTAAAACAACACCTTGGCCCGATGCTGGTTATTGCTGTTGGCACAATCTGCAGAGATCTGCTCGCTGTTAGTGCGCCGGCTGCTTTTTTTTCCCACAACGCTCACATACACAGGTTCTGCTGACTAAATGCTTCTGCCTTCATGCTCCTCGTTCTATCCCTTTCAGGTCAAAGAAGCTTTTCAGTGCCTCTTATCGTCTGACCTGATGTGGTGCTCATCTTTTTTTTTTTTTTTAGTGGTTTTTATTCGCAATTCTTCTGGGCCGTCGAGAAGCAGACTGGAGGAGGCGCATGTGGTAACGTTTAACGGCGTCAAGCGCTAACACCTCCTCTCCGCCGGGTGAACCTTCACCCTGCCTCGCTTTAAACAAAGACAGCTTTTGTGGTGCCTCTACAAGTGTTTTCTTAACATGTTCCAAGCAGTTTAGGGCAAGCAAGTAAAGTAAACAAGATGTTGCCATGATAAAAACACTTGTGAAAACACTGCAGAGTGCACTTGGGTCCTTTTTAAGGAGAGGGAATTTTTTCTTCTTCTTTCCTTCGCCAAGCTCTCAGATGCTAATTCCAGTCATTTTTGTAAACAAATGATGGAGCTATGAACTAAGCCACAGAGAAGGGGGGAGGAGGAGGAGGAGGAAGAAGTGGAATGGATTAAGCAGGACACTCCGAAGCCTGCTGCAACACATGAGAAACAGGCGCTCGCCTTCCTGTTTAGATATTTGCTGCGTGGGGTGGGAAAAGCACACGTTCCTTTATACTTACGGCTTGAAAGAGTGCAAACGTACTCATTATCACTTTCTTTTGCAGGCTAACGTAAGACAAGAGGAAGATTAAGATGTTATCTGCAGTGTGATCAGGAGAAACGGTTACAGCTCCATGCACCGTACTTTTAAACAGCTCTTTTTAATGAACTTCACTAAGTGGCAGAATCTGACTCTGTAAGGTAAATCACTTAAAGGAAAAAGAAGGAGGATAAGGAGGAGGACAGCAGCCATGGCCTTGCACCTCCCTGTGGAACTTTATATGCTTTTTTTTTTTTTTATAATGTGGCTTGATGCATAATGCTTAATGTGCTGTTAATATGCTGCCTGTTCTCAGGGAGTTTTGCATTATGCCACTACTAGTCCCGAGTACTAAAATCACTACTAAAATCTCTCTCTCTATATAAATATATATAGGTGTGTGTATGTCTCACATGACATGCTTGGAGCGCACGGCCTTAGCACAGGGCAGAAGGTAAAAGAGACAGCTGTGGTAGACATTTGTGTCATCGGCGTGCTAGGACTTGAGCTGCTAAGCCGTAGGATTCGTGTGCTAACAGATTGCCACTATAATCGGCGTTGACTCGCTTTGTTCTGCTGAAACCTGTGTACACAGTTCTTACATTCACTTAAGTGTGATCTTGTCTCACTTTAACAATCAGTTGTAAGTGTAAGAAAAAAGAAAAAAAAAGCAGAAGAAGGAAACGGAGGGCCCCTTTCTCTGTCCGCTCAGCAAAGACAAGGGCAAACCTGCAGCGCTCTTGTGGTGCGGCCTGCTGCAGATAAACATGCCTCTCTTGTTTGTTTGGGACAAAGTGGTAGAAATCACCATGGGAACAGCACTTATCGCATACACACACGGAGGGTCTACCTGTAGCGTGGCTGAATAGCTAAATGAAAGGGGGGCGCAGGGGAAAGGAGAGGTGCTATTGAAGCACACAGTGTACTAGTGCTTCACCTTCAAAATTTTTGAAGACGTGTGTGCACGTGTGTGTTCATGTTAGAGCAAAGATTTCGTCCTTACTTGAGGAAAGACTGGAAGTCATCAAACACTGCTTCACATCCCGGCCATTTACACACGCCGTGCGCGTAGAGAGGATGACTGTGGTGCGTGTGATCATCCAGTGCCAAGCTGTAGACAGACAAACACTTCGAAATTAATAACAATAACACAGATTCAGACAATGAGACATAGTCTGTAGTCATGTCTGCATATGCAATAAAAAGTTTTTGTTGATCCAATTAGTTTCTGGTCACACTGTGTGCGCACACACCTTGGAGCCCCAGCACTGACTTGAACATGGAGCCCGACCCCCAGAGGAAGTGTACAATCATGTGATCCTGGCTTTCTGACCAGATGCAACCTGTGGCCTATCAGGGACTCCGAGTCAATCAATAGCTAATTCTGGCTCTCTGCTGATGCGCATGGTAGCGTGCTTTGATAGGGCCAGCGAGGAGCTCTCACAAACAGCGTGTCCTTTCAGCTCTGACTGCTGAACCATGATCCCTTCATCCACCTGGAGCAGCCTGCCTTTCCCACAACAGGAAGCGTCCCAATCCAGCTGGCCAGCGCCCACCGAGTGCAAACAGTAAACACGCTCCACCTGCTATCAATTTATCTGCCCGCTGAGAGACGGCAACGGCCTGGCTGTGCGAGAGAAAACTCAACACTAATTTTCCTCTATTGAAATAATTTTAAGAGAGTCGTATGAATTGTGTCTGTCAGGAATGTAGAATATGTGACTATTACTAAAACCAGCTTACACCATGTTAAACCACAGCGCTGCTAAATTCATGAATCGTGTCGGTCAAAAGATGATAAATAAATTTCCCAATAGAGCACGGCTCTCACAACAGGTCAGGCTGTAAAATCAACATAAATGATATGCTCGCATTAATGCACCTATTCCCATGTTATCTGATTAATTTGATTATTTACGCTGATTAATATGCTGGATGGTTTGCATAATCTACGCATCATCTATTGTATTAGGAGGGAGTAGAGGTTTTCTACAAACTGTGAATTTTAAAGCCAATCGCTGAAATCAATACAATTACCATGAAAGAGACTTAAATAAACATAAAAAGGATAGATTTGAAAATGTTTGTAATTTTTTGTAATTTTTTTTATTTATAATTAAGTAAAAAAAAAAAAAATCTAATTAAAAAAATTAAAAAGCTGTTTAAATAAAACATCCTGGAAAACATATTTTCATTGGTTCTCGTCTTCCAAAGCTGATTCTTACAATACCGCCGGCCTTCTATGGCAAAAATAATTTGTGGTGAAACAGTAACCGATAAACTGTCAAGCGACACATCAGAAAACCAAGACGCTGAGCAGGAATTTTCTTTATCAGCTGTTTGAGCCATCAGTGTAACATCATCTCTCAGCAAACCACATCCCTTCACTAATCAGTGCAACAGCCTTCGACAACATGCATGCAAGTTTTCTTTTCCCACCTTTCTAATAACTACTAACTATTGTTAAAAAATGATTGCATTCTCCAGCGTTATTATTCCTCCCTAAGACAAACCAATAAACCCAGCTTCAGCTAATGTCAGAGTTTTAATACTATCTTGTATAATTAGCTACTTGCGTAAGAGTTAACAAGCATTAACTGAAGCATTTAGGAATGTTTTTAGCCTACTTCTAATCCTTTAACAGAAATCAGAAATATGTCCGTTTTTAAATTCAATGATGAATTATGCATACACATTAAGACCTCAGTTTTGATATGGCTAATAAATAGACGGCGCGAGATATATTCTAATGACTTTTTAACAAGGACCAGGGAAAAGTCCATCTGGCGCACATAGAGGCGATTTTTAATTTAAAGACACCCTCGTTTTTAATTCTCCTTCGCATGTTGCTTAATTTAGCACTAAAACCATATTGAACAGCAGAGTGCTTCAGGACTTCAGAGACGCAAATGATGACAAAAGTGGTTTGTGTTAAGTAACTAAATTGTGGGAAATGGCAGAATTTAAAGAGCGGAACATTAGGGGTAATAGAGGACTGGGAATTTTGGGATATGGGGAGGGTCCTCCAATGACGACCCCGTTTCAGTCCAGCAGTCTAAAAGCAGCCCTCGCACCGCTTCAGCTGTGTTAAATTTGACTTGTCTCCAGGCAGGTCTATTATAGTCAAGCAGCCTCGGGGACACAACGACACGACCTCTAACGAGCTTTTTACTTCCGTGTGGCAAATCACGTCATCTGCTTACTGCTTACACTGTGGGTCAAAAAGACATCCAGTGAAGTGAAGCAAATTTCAGGCAGCATGCTGAAGCTACAGTCGAACACGGGCCGAGCTTAAACGCACTTCCGACACGTGTGAAATTCGAGGATGCGTAAATGTCTAAACGCTTACCGTATAAAATGTTGCAGGGTCACGTTACATTATTGTAAATCAATAAAGTAACACAGCTCATGCTATGCTTATAGGTTTATGACTTATAAAAAAGACAGCAATTGGAAACACCTTACAGTTACACCAGTGATACAGGATCTGGGGCTGAGCTTACACAAGAAATTGCTTTTAGCCAAAACATAATTTGTATCATTTTTTTCCAGGCGGGAAAAAAAATCCCACAAACCCCAATGAGCCCTTTATCCAATTCCCCCAACCCCCGACTCAATTCTCACTAAGACTCGCCCCTAAAATGATTTAATTATCATTTTCAGAGTGGAAGATCAATTAAAGGGGAGAGACGGCAGGGAAAAGGGGACTGCTATCTGATTATTTATCTCTTTAACAAATTCGCTGAGCTGCACGTCCCCTGAGCGTCCTTTTCCTGATGCATGCTGGGAGGGGAAAAAAAAAAAGTAGAACAACAAGGGCAACATTTTTGTCTCAGTTTTGTCTCTCGGCTTTGGAATGTCCTCTTGAATTTCTTTCCCCAACCTTTCTCTTTCTAAATAAGATAAGTATCTCCGCGTAGGTTTGCACAGGTCCGTGCAGCTGTTGGCCCCTTATCGGAGTGCTGATGGGTCAGATGGACTGACACGTTGAAGGCTTTTATCATATTTGGGTGTGTGTGAGTGCCTCGTCTCCACGGCCGGCACCACTGGGAGAGCAGCGAGGCTGCTAAAAGCAGGAGCTGGCCGCATCTAAAACGTGTGCTGAGCGATTGGATTTCTTCTCCGTTCCTTTAAGACGGAAGTGAAAAGCAAGCGAACGACGCCTGTGGATGCACTTAAGGTTTTAGTTGCAGGCGTCGCAGTGACTGGCCAGATTTTTATATGACACATGAACCTAACTACATGGTACTTAACGGGCCGAGAGGAAAACGATCTGGGCAGGACTGGAGGGAGCAGGTCCATCAACTCAGTGCCTGCTGGCTGTTGCATGACAAAAAAAAAAAGTCAAAAGCTCATCAGGATGTAGAAGAGGACATATTTTTCTGTTTGTGAACAAGTCTTTATAAATCACCTGAACTAACTCCTACTGGGTTCAGCTAAGGTTTATAGAGTGTAAGATCTCAGTCTCACTGCCTAAAGTTAAAGCAGATGGAATAACTTGAAGCATGGTATTGCATCATTCCACACAAACAAACAAAAATGCAACACACCGACAAAGAGCAGAGGTACTCTAGTAACCCTGTTCTATAAATCGCCCTAACGAGTTTTAGCATGATCATGATGTTTTGTTAACGCCGTCTCTGCACGGTGCTCTCTTTGGACAGAAATGGTGAGCGAGCGAGTGCGGGAGACAAGCGAGAGAGCGATCACCTGCTCGCTCTTCTGACAGATCTGAGATGCTCGCTGCATATTCAGCCGGCAGAGCGCCTTCTTCATGCTGCCCTGCGCTAAACTGCTGTTGACGTCTTCTTTAATCTCCGACGGCACGTGTCGGGGGGAGAGAGAGAGAGAGAGAGAGAGAGGGAGAGAGAGGGAGAGAGAGAGAGGGAGAGAGAGAGAGGGAGAGAGTGAGCCTTTACTCCCGTCTTCTTCAATGCTTCAAAGAAGGCTCAGCTTCTAGAGCTCCTATAGCTTGTGAACAGCCTTTCTGTTCCCCCTATTTATTTATTCATTCATTTTATTTGTTTATTGTGGGGGTAAGCAAAATGAAAAAAAAAAGAAGGCAAAGAAAAGCAAGCTGTTGAATCTGATTGGTCAGATTGTGTTGATAGATTTTTTATAATAGCACAACTCTGACTGTAGTGCCGACTGATATCCGAATTATTCATATCTATGTGAATTTCTGCATTTCTGTAGTAATAACTATTTCACATTTATAGAATCTAAGATTGATAATAAACATATTAATAATTCACTGTTATACGAAAGGTGTAATAGTGAAAGATATTTTGGGAGCTGTTTAACCTTTACAGAAGGAAGCTCGGTCATGGGCGATGCTTCAGAATATAGGGCTTCTCTGTAACATGATAAGCTTTTTTTTTTTTTTTTTTTTTTTATCTTATGAACTTCAAGAGATAAAAAAGAGAAAGAGCCTTACAGAGGTTAGTTTATAACTGCTACAATGTAAGCGATACCAGGAAGTAAAAAAACGTGACATCATAAATTCACAAATTAGGACTAGTAATCGTTAAGTAAAGACCTACAGTATCTCTTGCATATCTCTGCTGATTATTTTGCTATAACGACACACCTGTGCGCAGTAATGGCTGGTTATTGAACACGTCTCTCTGTGTTCTGAACACTCTTGCTGCTGAACACACTGTGAAAATCCTTCTTATTCACTGTACACAAAAAATAAATGAGTCTACGACGAAGTCTGGAGCCTCGGCCATTGTGACATTGCCTTCAGTTCCCTTCACTTAACCTGAAAATGGGATTGTGCGAACTTCCCGCTCATTTCAGCCAGGCCTGGATTAGAAGTATTAACTTGTGTTTTTCATTTGAATCACTTTCACAGGTTGTGAGCAGCCAAACATGAACGTGTGTGTGTGAGAGAGGAGGAGCGAGGGAGCGAATGAGCTCACATTGCCTTGAGGCTTCTCACAAGCAGTTCAGGGATCAGGCCTCGGCAGATAAAAACAAGTGAACGTGTTACACGCCAAATTAATTTCTTCCTCAAAGACACAGCGACGCTTTTTCCAAATAAATCAGGATGTCAGGATGATGTCAAGCCTTTGCATAAAGAACGTTTCCAACCTTCAGAAATGATGGCCTGCTCCCTTACAGTGGTAAAATACAAAATAGATGCCAGTTTGTTGTTTTTTTTAGTCCTTGTCTCTTCTGGTTTAACCTCTGATTTAACTTAGAGCTACAATTATGACAGTACCAGACCTGAAGCAATCAAAAAAAGTGTTTGGAGGTTAATTCAAGTCTTACTTAACAAACAGAAGTCAGACCACATGGCTGTGTATTCACGAGTACTTCGAGTCAAACACAAATAGTGAAGTCTATCGACGTAAGCTGGTAATTAATAAGGAAGTGGGCCTATTCCCATTGCTGTAATCTAGCTGCAGAAATAGCCACGGACTCCCAGGTGTTCGCTTCCCCTCCCTGAAGACTGAATTGGCCTGCAGAGCTTGTGCCCTTAATGAAAAGAGTGAGGTACTTACTAACGACAAATTAATAGTTACTAGGCCAAGCCTTATGGGTAGCTGTCCATCAAAATGCGCTTCCCCTGAAGGCACTGCAATCTTGAATGGGGAAACAAGTTGGATATGTTTGCTTTAGTCAAAGATGACAGGAAAGAGGTGGCAAATGCTAATGTGTTTCCCTAACAAAAAAATATACCAAGAAAAAGAATAAGATGAAAACGTCCACTGCCTCAAGAAGATATCTATCTATAACTCTGCTATTTTAGTCTGGCTTGGGTCAGGACACATGGCACCCAGATGTTTACACTGAACTTTAGGTTTTATTAAAGCCAGCTGTGAAAGACAGAACAGGTTATTAGCGTGAAGAGAAAAATAACCAGCTCAAGTAACTGTAACGTGTCTCAGTGGTAAACGTAAAGGTTGCAAGGCTCCTTAAGGGGAAAAAAAACCCCTCTCATTACGACCGACAGTAATAAGCTCTCTTACCACTCTCGCTTGAGCACGTGGCTGCTGTACTGGCCGTTTGTCGTGGCGTGCTGGTTGAGGAGGCTGCTTTTGGGAGGCACGGGGGAGGCGGAGGACAGGTCCAGTCCGCGGTGGCCGTTGTTGCTGGCGCTGTTCTCCTCCTTCACGTGCGTGCCCGTCACCTCTTTCCACAGCTGCTGCAGCTCAGCTGGAATCACGCCTGCCACAAAACAAATTGGATAATTAAATCAATTAATGGGCTAATCCACTTCCACTCATGCTGTAATTAAATAAAAAAAAAAACAAGCGGCTGAGTAAACAAAGGAGCGTATTAATTAGGAATTGTTCCACTACAAGCGAGCGTCAGGAGATGCGCTCGTACCGTGCACTCTCTCTCTCTCTCTATTTCACTGAGCGTGTTTGTGTATTCTTGTGCATTTCATGCTTAAAGTAAATAATTAACATACATACAAGGCGTGAAATCTGAATTATCTTCTGAGACACGGGAGCAAGTTCACAGTAGCACGTTTTTAACACGTTAAAACAATCGTTCACAGAAAAAAAAATGGAGAGAGCAGGAAAGCGGACATGAAAAAAAAAAAGCCCCTGGGGTAATATTCTGAAAAGCACGTTAATGTGCAAAATACTTAAAGCTCTGCACTGCCTAATTGACACACATATACACACACACATAACTTCAACCGCATTTAAAAATGTCCCACTGATGTTCTATTTTTTGTCCTGACCAGCACACACACACACACACAGCTCTTTGTACCACTAAATCGCTGCCCATGACCAAGTTAAATGTGACTGAACTGAGATGTCGCATTAGCAATAGATAGTGATTCATATATATATATATATATATATATATATATATATGTTTGTACCCAGTGATTAGCTGGAGAGTGTGTGTACTTGGAGCTAAAAAATAAAGGGCAAGAAGATTTGCAGGATGAACCCATTGGCTATTAATTGCATCGATTTTCTAAATATAAAGGAAGATGATTTACCCTTTGCTTATCTGAATTATTCGGTAAATTTTTATTTCCTGCCTCTCTCTAATCAGTCTCTCTCTTTTTTGGCAGATGCCAGAACTGTTCCCGTTTAACTGTGATACACGCACGGACCAGAAATGCTTAGTCTTAATTTATTCCTTTTGTGGCAAAATAACTGGCGAGTTGAAGACCTCAATGCGATCAGCAGAAAATATTTTGAATTTGATAAGCTACTAAAGATTTTAATTATGTCGGTAATGGAGAACAGTGGGCTAATGAGGCGAGGAAAGCTCTGGAGAGACAGAGAGAGACGGAGAGAGAGAGACAGAGACACTAAGAACTGTGAAATGAGTCTGAGAGTACTGCTGTAAATTCACTCGAGATCGTTTGCATATCAAAGAGCCAGCAGAAATGATTGCGGGACCAACCAATAACCTTTCCACGTTCTGAGAAACATCTTTGTGCTGCCGTGGATACCGGGTGTGTCCTTTTGCTGAGCTTTTTTTTGCCACTTCTGCTCGGCCGTTATTCACGTGGTGCAACTGTTGTGGACATGCATCGCTTTTCATGATCGTGCCTGTCGATGTGTGTATTTCTTTTTCCTATCGTTAGTGTTTGTAATAGCTGATGGTGAAGGTATTCAGTAAGCGAAGGTCACAGTCATAGTGTGTCCTGGGTTTTGCCTGCACTTCGACAGCGTGGTGTGTATTTTTAGAGGATGTGCTTGACACTATGGGCCTCTTCTCCTGACCCCGCCTTCCCTCCTGCTATCCTTCTTTTTTTCTGTGTTTATTCCCCTTTTTCCAGTCAACCTGATCCATTTATAATTCCACCTGTGTATTAATCATCCAGTGTCTAAGCTTTTTTGGCACTGACTAAATAATCTCATCCCAACCTCGGTTTGTGTGCAAAACCACAGCAACAATCTGATTAACCCCTTACCATTATTCAATAACCCAGTTCCTGAAGAATACATGGCATCCTGTATTTAATATAAACCCAGTTCCTGACCCTGAATTCATCTTTTTTTTTTTTTTTTTTTTTAGCCCCGGATTACTGCGTCTATGGTGGTTGGCCATTTTTCAGACTAACCACTTCCCACTCCTTTTGCTCATTAGAGGCCAAAAGATACACAGCCCTCGTTTTAAAAAATGTATGTCCGCGCCAGGCTTGATTGATTACCAGTGGTGCGACTACATTTTTACCGCGGCAGGTAGCGGCGACGTGCCTGGACGAGGGAGCACTGTTCCCTCTTTCAACCTTTCCTGTCCTTGTACCTCCCCATACTGCCTGTGACCCTGTTCAAGCGAGCAGAAAGTTGATTTAAGGATCATAACCGCATCAGTCGCCAACCATCATCATCATCGGCAGGCAAAAAAATGACCCGGTGGCTCTGGCTGTGTAAAGTGGCCGACTGTGCCGGTTTTTTTCAAAGTGCTACAGTGCTCTATTGGGGGCCCAATGTGACACAACTATTAGTTTGTTGTTCCATCAGGCGAAGACCTTCACCGCCTCCCCTCGCTTACGTGTCTCTGATCGCCGTGTCTTTCATATGCAGCCCTTAGGCCTAAAATATGTTCCTCTATGAATGCTACAGGAGCTATTAAAGCACTGCCACGCTGCTGAATGATCAATCAACGACAGGACTCGTTCACTGGCTCCGTATTAACGGCAAATTTGTCTTGTTGCCGTCCCATGGCCCTTTCCTGGACAACTAAACTGATGGGAGGTGGGGGATGAGAGCTGGCTTTGGCTTGGGGAGTGTGTACACACACACATGGCGCAATGAAAGGCAGGTAATAGAGTGGAAGGGGCTATGACACACACGCACACACCTCGCAGAAGCACCTGGGAGAACATGGCTAATGCAGGTGTCTGACTGAGTGAGCAGGTCAGACATCATTTCCTTCCCTCTCCATCTCTTACTCTCCCCAGCTTTTCTCTTACGCTCCTTTACCCCTAAAGTGATGTTTAAGATGTTTCCACTGTTTTTCAGTCTCCTGCTCATACACATATATATGTTTTAACCTTTTCTAATTTAAAAGTGTGAATCTCAAAAGACGGCGAATAAGTGCTCCATGACCGACGCTCACACGGAATCAAACTTTCAGCCATATTTATGGCGGTAAATAAAGTACACGAGTCTTTAGGTGATAGAAGGTTTATTTTTATATTAGATGGGAAATGCTCGTTATGTTGCTTGACTGTCTCAAAGCTTGTTTTTGAAAGGCGCTAAAGTTAACACTATGTATTTTTTTAGATGGCATTCAAATGAATCCAGACACCAAATTAAATGAAGACTTATTGATGATAAACAAGTGCACAGACACTTTCACGCACCCACAAACCTGACGTCAGGGAGGTCTTTGTACCGCAAGTGAGACACTGTTATTAATTGGGCGATAACGAGAGATGATACTTTTCTGCTAGTTGGACTGGATCTAACAACACCAACAGCTGTTCAGATGAGGTGTTTGGCAACAAGATGGAATAAAAGAGGAGCAGGAATGAAGGGGGAGAGAGAAAGAAAAAAGAGAAGGACAGAGAGGGACATCACACACAGCTGACAAAACTTCCAGGCTAAACTTTACTGGACGTTTGATTTGTAGTTAAAGACAAAAAGCGCAGAAATGACAAAGCGATAAAATCTCAATATAACCTTTATAGAAAGTGATGTCAGAATTTCTTGTCAAGATTTCTTCAAGATGACCAAAAGCACTTTATTTTGCTGCATGTGTACTGCTATTATTAGATGACTATTAAAAAAAAATAATAGAGGAATACAGGTTTGAATAGAGGAGGAAACGTCTGCTATCTCAACACACGTTGGCTTGCACATGAGAAGCATTAACTCATCACTCATATGGCAGCGCTAACTACTTTTGCTGAACATTGAACAGATTAGATCTCGGCCTCTGGAAGGCTGGCCCGCTGAAGCATGAACAAGTCTGCTGGGGTGTGAAAGCAAAAAGGTCATCAATAACTTCAAACAGTGAGGCAGAAAATGTGGCAAATAGGCCAGGTCTCTCTTTCTCTTTCTGTGTTTCACACAAACACACACAGAGCAGTTTCAATTGTAGGCACAATTGATTCGTGCCGTCCCTGGGATCAAGTCCTCCCCCTCGACACTCCCCCTGCTGGCCAGCGTTCACATTGTTATTATTATTATTATTATTGTCTGTCCTCTTTTATAATTTCGTTTTTATGCTCTCCAATACAGCAGGTGGCAGTATGCACCTAGTTCGTTTGCAAGCCGCCAGTAAATACAGTGAGAAGATAAGAACCATGAAGTCAACCTTCACGCTATGGCTAATATTATTAGCATTTCAGAAAAAAATATGTCAAAAACATTGCTCTCGTGTCCCCTAATCCTTTATCAGCTATGGCCATGCAGGTCAGAGGACGAGGTGCTGTGTTCAGAAGAGACAGGAGGTGCTGATGATGATGCGTTCTAAGCAGCGATCCAGTTCCTTGTTCAGGTACGTTCGGCTTTTTCATGCACTTGATTCCAGCCATGCCCTATTCAAATGCACTTGAGTACGAGATCCATACCCGGGCACGATACAAAGTGCTCACATTACACAAACGTAACAAACTTTGGTGTCAAGTGTGCTCCGGTCCAGGCCCGAGTCCTGAAACATCATAAGCCTATATAGAGAGGTCGGGGAACAGTGTGTGGCTGCTACTAGAGAAATTCACCTCCGGATATAATCTAGCTTTCTTGCATCTTAACTCTTAGAGATATGAGCAATGTAAATATAACTTTTCTTTTCATATATTCATTTATCCTTCATATGCAGTCATAAGAGCAAATATTTAAATAACGTTCATCATCCACATACATGTAAACAAATAATAATAAAAAACAATATCGTGTAAAATTCAATCTTCAAGCCATCTGGGAATTTTTAATGACGTGGAAAATAACCAAAAAAGTTTTGAGAACTAATAGGAGTCAGTATCCTGAGCCAGACATTACACTGACATGCCTAGTCGAAAAGCATTCTGGGTACTCAAAAGTACTCTTTTTTTTTTTTTTTTTTAACAGTGTCCCGAACAAACAATAACAAGACTGCACAAATACTGTTTGCACATTACCTAAGCAACTCCACCTCGTCCTCCCTTTCTCGCCTTATCTTGCTAAGAGGTTGTTTGTTTTAGGCAGAGAAAGAGAGAGAGAAAGAGAGAGAGAGAGAGAGAGAGAGAGAGAGTTGGGAAAGAGAATTGGGGGCGGGAGGGAATTTAAGCAACCTTATATGAAAGAGCTTTTGTGACTCTGTAGCTGCTCCTTGAGAAAATATTACAGGGGGTGTATAATGAAATAAACTTCCTGGCAAAACAAGTATTGACTCAGCGTGTGCTTGTGAAAGTAGGGGCTTGGCCACGGTTCACTCAGGGGAAGCTGGGAAACAACGCACCTGGTGTGCTTTCACCTTGGAACGGAGCCAGCGGAGGATAAGGAGTGACAGAGAGAAGGATGAGAGGGGGCGTGGGGAGGGGGCCGAGTCGTGGCTTGGTGGAATTAAGTTAAGGATAGAATAAGAGGTGAGATAAGTTACAATAAACAGATCCTATACTGGTCATAGGGTGTGTGTGTGTGTGTGTGTGTGTGTGTGTGTGAGTGTGTATGAAATGGAGTCTGATTAAATAAAAAATAAAAAAATGTTATTTCTCCTCATTAACACATAACAAATGACAAGGCATATATATTGGATGGATAGGTGTGTGAGATTGTGAGCGTGTGTATGATGACTGTGTGTGTGTGTGTGTCTTCTTACCCTGAGTTAGAGAGTGCAGAGGCAGATTCTGGTTAGTCTGGATGGACAGCAGGCCTTGTCTTTGTAGACTGAGCAGGTGCTGCTGCTGCAGCTGCTGAACCTGAAGGAGCTGCTGCTGAAACGCCAACTGCTGCGCAGAAACCTACAGAGAGAGAGAGAGAGAGAGAGAGAGAGAGGGAGAGAGAGGAGTGGGACATTGAGACAACAGAATACAAATCATTCTTACACACACACACACACGGCAGGTACATGCCTTCTTCTCTTAATTAACTCCGAGTTGTGACAAACAATGAAACAACATAGTTAATCATTCATAATAAGAACCACAGGATTTTAATTACAGCCATTCATAATTCAGTGAACACGCATGCAACCGAAAGTAAGCCTTTATCATCTGCCGTATCAAAGCTCAGATCCCAGGGAACAAACGGCTCGCTGCCTTCCTTTTAGAGACATGAAGGTGGGGGGAGTGGTACGGGGCTTTGGGGTGGCTGGCATCGGAGTATTATCTAGAAACCTCATAGCACACTATACTGCTGCGCCTCGGGTATTACTTTTAGTCGTGCAATACATCATTTATTTTTGTTTTAATAAGTATGCAAGAGGAACAGAACTATACTCGGGACACCGGCTAAACACCTCCACCTCTATTATTACTCTGTGCTGATTATATATTTTTTAAGGAGCGTGGCAAACATAATTGAACCTGTGGCAAACATTAATCGAGTCCCATAGCTGTACACCGTTCGAGCTCAGAGCAGAGAAGCGTAGCGATGGGAGCGACCTCACAGGGTGAGACATTTTTCTAGGTGCCGGAGAATAATTCTTTTTTTCGAGGAGACCTGCGAGGTATGTTTCGGGGAACAGCTGGAGAGGAAAATGGATGGAACATAATGAACATAAAGGTGAGGTGAGAAGAAAAGAATAATAATATGAAGAGAAAGTGGAGAGAAATAGAGCAAGAGAGGTAGAAAAAAGTGAGAGAAAGACAAACAAGATGAAATGATCAAACTATGATTAGTGCTGCATTAAAACAAACAGATGATGTCATTGCGATAAGAGAGAGGGAGTGAAGGGTTTAATACTAAACACTCGACAGTCCGTTTCTCGTTAAGTGTTCGCAAACTGACAGAAGCACAATGCTGGAAATATTCAGAGATCAGGGTCAGCATTGTGTATGAGCGTGTGTGTGTGTGTGTGTGTGTGTGTGTGTGTGTGTGTGTGTGTGTGTGTGTGTGTGTGTGTGAGTGTGTGTGAGTG
>JAQMYJ010000037.1:24411938-24414438 GCA_030014305.1 Clarias laeviceps
CACTCTTTCTTCTGCTACTTATGTCCCTCCAGTTACACAGGGCCTTCAACACACACACTCACACACGGACACACAGGTTTCAGATGCCCTATACCTCTCTATTAATTGTGTCCTCGTGTTAGTTCACACACACTTTTACCACACAGCATGTGAACCTTTCCTTTACTCATGGACTCACTCAGTCATGTGCCATTACTTTAGCATAAAAATGAAAAAAAAAAAAAAAAAACAGAAAAAAAAAAACTAAATGAAAACCTCAGCCTACAAAACATCCCTTCCTTACTCCTTACCCTTTCTGAATGTTACCTTAACCAACATTTAATATGGTTTCCATTTTCCCGAATCTGCAAGCTTACGCAACACTACATGTGCTGTCAGCCGCATCACTGGCTTTGTCAGATATTTAATTAAGATCACAAGCCTTGCAAATCCACCCTCCATCATACCGAGAATTTGCTGCGAGACAATTGCCGCTCACGTCCAGTGCAGCAAGGATAGTTTCCACTGCCACGGCACGTTGGCCGCGACGCTAATCCGTGTCTCCATGACGCCAGACGACGGCTGAGCTGAACCTTGTCTCATTCTGATTTATGCCTGTGTTGTGATGTTTGTCTTTTTAGAGGCGTGAATCCAATTACAGCTGATAACAGAGAGGAGACACTGCTGATGGCCGGTGGGAGCTGATTGAAAACAATGAAGATGGATCAAATGTCTATGTCTGGCCGGTGTAAAATGTTCTGCTGTGGAGTGTGTGGTTAAAAATAACACGATGATTACTAGACAACATGACGGTAGAGTACTTGCTAAAAGTTTTTTAAATGCGCCCTGGTTTGCAAACAAATGAAGAAAAAAAGTGAAAAAATCATACAATTGACCAAAAGGGCGTTCGTGTCAGAGGAGAGGGTAAAGAAGTAGAAAGCTAACGAGTTAGGAAGCGGATGCTCTCTGGGCATTTTCTTTTGAGGGAACAGAAGGGAACAGCTGGCACCGCGTGTCTCACTGCTGAGCGATTCTCGATTTTCTACAGATGCTGCAGACTGAAACATTCGAAACCGTGCACGCAAACCTATGCTTAGATTTTCGCCTTTCGATCACGAGCTCTCGCACGCTGCTTTAGTACTTTGGTTTGTGGAGTGCAGTGGTAATGACAGGTGCTGGTGGCGTCATGGTGCGCTGATGAGCAGCACGAATGCAGGCAGAACTCTAACGCACTTCTGATGAACAATAAATCTACTCTGATTACAGAGTGCCGGCGAAATCATCCGTCTCTTACTCGGTCCTGAAGCATGAGACGCAGCTGGAGAGTATTAGCCCCCGGACCGCACCAAGCTTCGTCTAGAGTTTCCACACACACACACACACACACACCTTTACACACTCTCTCTCCCCTTTACTTGCCTCCCACTCACTCTCTCGCTGCTTGTCCATGTCCCGGCGCAGCAACGGGCTGCCAGTCTAAACACCGACAGCGCGCTGCAATCGCAGGCTAGAGGGAGGAAACGAGCAGCTGACAGCTTTAGCACTTCAGCATCATGAGGAAGAAATGTAATAACAGCATGCTGACAAGGAAATTATGTGCAATATTTATTTCTCAAATTCGTTGAAGATCTAATGGGATTTGAAATCAAGCAAATCTAAACCGCCAAAAGTTCAATGAGGTAAGTGTGTATTGTGTGTATTGTGTGTGTGTCTGTGTGTGTTCATGTGAGAAGGAGTGAGAAAGTAAGTTGGTATATAGCCCTGAAACTTTGCCACACATTCCTGCTCCCCTTGGTGCACACACACACACATACACACAAACTATACAAAGGCATGCTACTCTGTTCATCTGAATGATACACACCACAGATTAGGGCAGCCCTTTCACCCCCAGCCCTTTTAACCCTCAGCCCTCCTCACGTAGCATGCAAATTCGTACACACACACACACACATACACACACACACACACATACACACACAGCATAGTTTTTTTCAACTGAACCCAAGTTTCTTAGTCACTAGTAATATTAAAAAATACAAAACCAAACAACTAGGAAAAAATAAAAACACAGATAACAAACTACATCACTCTTAAAACATCTGCTTCCAAAAGCAGATGTGAACTCTAAGTGTGTTTTATTCTACAGGTGATGAGGGGTCCCATCTGAGCCAAGCCTGACTCTACAACTATCCAGCATGCACACGCCTCCACATGCACACACACACACACACACACACACAGACATTCTTTTGCCCAGGAAAAAAAAATTAAATTGTTCCTTCTAAAAAGAAAATCAGAGAGGAAAAAAGAAAAGAAAGCAGACTGAATTAAAGAATCAATCATATTGACAAACCTGACAAACTCCATTTAGCTGGCAGGGTAAACAGAGGCAGAGCGCCGGGGCCGTACAGAGAATCACGGAAGACGAGAGAACCGGAGTCTCGGAGCATAGAGCGAGGGAGGGAGAGAGAGAGAGCAGGAGAGAGAGGTGTTTACAGCAAGAGCATGTGTGTGTGTG
>JAQMYJ010000037.1:24419438-24426631 GCA_030014305.1 Clarias laeviceps
CCCTTAAACACACAACACCCTGTTAGCCAGATAAACACCTGTATATATCTATTAACAAATGGCCCCTGGAGCACAGACAAAAACCGCTCTTACAAACGGGGATGCTCTTTGTGTAGAGTGGCAGCAGTACTTGAGGAAAGAACAGAAGTAGGGGGGTGTTAGGAGATATGCGTTACTGGAACGCTGCGGGAAGAAATCATTACGGATGAAATGAAAAGGTCTTGAACATGGCACTGTGACTTTAAGAGGCAACAGTAATCTGATGGTGATCTGAGTGAGAGATGACTTTTTGCCGACAGAGGCGTCCTGAACAGTCCCTGATGTGCCGCTCGCATTAAGCGTAATGCATTGGTACAATGTGACCAGGCTAAACAATGCGCTCGAGACCGGGAAAATTATGCGCTGGTACGGTCGTGTCGTTGGGATGTTGAGAGGAAATACACTCAAACGTGCACCCAAACACATGTTTGTCTTCTGAGGGACTAAGAACTGACAATTATTAATGGCGCTAATGACTGGTGTACTACATCTAACCATATAACCCTAAGGTTCTTCTCAGAAAGGAAAAAGCAAACCTTTGGAATTCTTCTTAACCATTTATAAGACTCTAACTGAAATACGTCAAAATTCTAAATTTAAATTTTCAAAGATTTGTGTGATATTTTTCAAAAATTTTAATTGCTAATTTTATATTTAAAATCTTGTATTTCTTGTATTTTTAAAAATGGTTAAAAAAAATACAGGAAGTTAAAGGCAAATTTATTTAAACATAAAACGTACAAAGACAAAACACTTGTTTTATACAAATATGTATGTGTTTTTTCATGAGGTCCTGATACTGGCACTTAGTTACCAAATGTGGTTCAGACCACCCAAATTTCTTCAAGGGCAAACTTTAAGGTCAGAGTGTTGTGTCCACACAGACACACTACATTCTTAAACACACACCACAGTTTTTTTTTTAAAGAAACACATGTATAACAAGTATAATAAAGCACCAGGGACCACCTGATATGATATTATCACAATACCATGGTGCTAATTTGATTTGTATTGCGTTTCTCTATGTATTGTGTGTTTTTTTTTTTTAAATGTCCCCATTTGATTTGATTATTATTATTATTAGTCAATCATTTATTCATCTTATATACCTCTTATCCTGTACAGAGCAGTAGGGGCCTGGAGCCTATCCAAGGGGACACCATGGATAGGGTGCCAAACCATCGCTGGGCAGAAACAACATACATACACACACTCTATGGGCCAAATTACCCTAATCGCATGTTTTTGGATTGTGGGAAGAAACAGGAGTATCCGGAGGAAACCCACCAAGCACGAGGAGTACATGCAAACTCCACACACACAGACCTGAGGCGGGAATCGCACCCTCAACCCTGGAAGTGCACCACCATGCCAACCTTATTATTATTATTATTATTATTATTATTATTATTGATTTTTGCTATAATATTAAAAAACTTAGCAAATAATGTTCTCCTCCCCTACAGGATGCTATGCTGTCTGCCAATCTGTGAGTAGTTTAGAGCACACCTCCTACTGTATAGGATTACAAAGCAACATTTTGCCAACTCAAATGCAAACATATATAACAAAAAAAAAAAATAATTAAAAGTCAGTGTGACAATACATGTAACACCACACAAAGCAATCGAGATGCATAACTGAATCAATCCCCCCCTGCCCCCCCATCTCTAGTTTCTATTCAGGAAGGGACGATTAACATTCAGAGATTAAAACATGTCATAAATACCAAGTAAAAATGAGTTAGGTCAACTTGCATTATACGGATAAAGATCAGCCCTGTTATGTCATTCTTTTAACTTTCTTTCCTCGTATCCTCTCGCCGGCCTCTCCTCAGCTGGACTGAGTAAGTCGGTGCTGCTGGATCTGTCTGGAAGCTCTGGCCCAGCTCCAGAGAACCCCAGCAAACCACACTGCTAATGGCTTACAGATTGCAGCACCGTGGTGTACATGTGTCAGGACAATGCCATGGGTCTATGACAAAAAAGAATAGAATGAAAAAAAAAAAAAAAGACTGAGTCAGGCCACAGCACCGTGTCACGTAGCGCTCCATAAAGAAGTGTGTGTGGGAGGGTGCGGTAAATATACTCGGTTTCCATCTTCATGAAAGGACATTATCATTTGACCCCACTTGACCTGGTGGAAACTCTATATGGCCATGAAAGACAGAGACCACCGTCAGAGTGTAACTGCCGGGAAAATATATAGATGTTAGTTTGCTAAAATAGCCATTTGTAAATGACATTTTCTGGGGAAAAAAAATCATCACATTGCCAATTGCAGCCTTTTTCGGCTACAAATATGAATGCAATATGCGCTGTACTGCAAATCATTTCGCCTTCACTCAGGTAGGAAGTCATAAAACATTTATATCATTTTTTTTTATTTGCTTTTCCTGGTTTTCAGGTGTACCAGTATCTCGGAGACAAGAAGAGCTAAGAATAACTTATTTATGAAGCCTCCTTATTGTTTATCTTTATGTTCATGTAAAAATGGAAAGCTTCATGCAAGATTTCGTGCATGTGATTGAGAGACAGTTGCCAAAAGTAACGCATACAACTTGCTGCACTTTGACTAAAGAAACAAACCATTCCTGCCTTAGCATGGATACCTACACCTACACGTACACATGCCTGTTCTTTAATTCTCTAGACCAACCATGAAAAGCCCATGCTCATGTACAGTAGGAACGCCAGGACTGCTGTCAGGTAAATTTATAAAAGAGAAGTTCATATTTAATTATGTAAAAAAAAATATATAATAATAATAATAATACAGAAAAATGACCATGATTCCAAACTGGGATAAGCTGAGTGTTTTTCACCGGAAGCGGTCTGCCTCCCGTCAATGGAACGTCATCAACGCAGCTGCGTGTCATATAATCCTCGGTAGGCGCTGCCTGCTTTCCTGCAGCGCCGTGCGGTGCCATGCGGTTAACCGTGCTGTCTTTCTCGACTCTTTCTTTTTTTGCTTTCTTTTCTTCCCCCTCTTCTTTCTCCTTGTACCATGGAGAGGGTGGACTATCAACGAGGGTCTGCAAGTGTTGTTTCTAATTACCTATTTCTCCACTCCTGATCCTGTGGCGGGCATAATTAGTTACCTGGGGCTGCAATCCAATTTGAAGTGATGACAAGAGAGTGATCCATGAAAAAGTAATAAGTTAAATCCAATTTCAGACTGCCTCTAATTAAATGCACATGGAACTAATGACTCAAACCCTAGCATTTCGGTGATAGCCGTAATTAGCAAAGAGGGAGTTGCACTCGTTTTCTCTCTCTCTCTCTGCTGTAGGTATGGCAGGAATGTACTGTGGATATACCTTTTAATTACTTGTGTCAGTTTTTTCTGGTAATGTTATAATTTTTGATTAGTCTTGCACGCGTCAGTCCGTCAGCCTGTCAGGGTGGAAGCTGGTGTTAGCATTGTTGGTGACTAGTGTTAGCATTGTTGAGTAAATTAGTCCAATCACAAGGGTGACTAGTAACTACAACTTTAAAAAAACCTTTTGGAGTTTTATTTATTTTTATTTATTTATTATTTACTACCATTTATTTACACACATGATCAAAATTGCTGATACCCATCTGTTAAAGAAAGAAAAACCCACACTGAAATAACTTTAAAGAAAAAAATTAAAGTTTTATAAAATTACTGAAAATCAACTAATTAAAATCAGAAATTGCTTTTGAATTATGTGTCAAAAGAAGCTTTTTAAAAACAAACTAATGAAACTGGCATGCAGATAAAGAAAATTATAGACCAACATGTTAAAGGTACAGGATATAAGACCTACAGGCTATAAGATCTCCATGCAGCACAGTAACTCAAGACTATCAAACCATTCGGGAAAGAAATGTGCTGCCCAGTGTCAGAAGACTTGGTCTCAGTGGGAGATCATGAGTCCTCCAACAGGATAATGTCCCAAAGCACAACAGCTAAAAATGAATGAAGGATGGCTCACCCATGAATGGCTAAGAACAAAGGATTGGACGATTGTAAAGTGGCCTTCTATGAGCTCTGATCTAAATCCTGTTGAACTGAACTTATGGTATAATCTAAATCCTATTGAATCCGTTCTTTATATCTACGTAAAATCCTACAGAACCATTGTGGGTTTTTCTTTCTTTAAAGGTGTGTAAACCACTCATTAAAGGCCAAAACAGTAATACCACCTGCATCATTCATTGCTCCAGCATCCAGTTCGGTGTTTTCCATTGCAGACAGGGTTTAGCATTGGTGCTCTACCGGGGCTGCAGGTACACAGCCTCATGCACAGCAAGCTGCGATGAACTGTGTTCTGACACCTTCCTATCATAGCCACTATTTACCAGACAGGCTAGTCTCCACCCCACAATGAGCCTTCATTTATAAAATTGGGATAAATGTTAAAGCCTTTGATGCCCATGTACTGCTGCTAGTTCACTGGCTGTCCTTATTTTTGGTAGGTGAAAATACTACATCCTGGTTAGTTTACTGGTTACTTTTCAACACCTTTCAAGAAATCCCACTTGTTGATAGGAGCCACTGTATTGGGACAATCCATAGTATTCATATCACAGGCCCCCAAGTGGTAAAGTGCAGTGGTAAAGTGCTCGCCCTATCACCTGGAGATCGCTAGTTTGATTCCCGGGCGATGCTGTAGCTTCTCGCAGCCTAGAGAGAGCTGATTGGCCGAGCTCTCTCAGAGGGGAGGGATGAGAGGTACTTCGTGCTCCCACATTAATCACGGTTCTACAGCCAGTCATGGGCATCTATGAGCTCACTCAAGTGCAAGGACCGGATAGCGGTGTTAAACTGTTACGTCGTCCCCAACGATGCGTGAATGAGCAGATCGAAAAGAAGCGTTCGGCTGGCATCATGTGGTTCGGAGGAAACACGTGATAGTCTTCGGCCCACCCATAAAAGTAGTGGGAATTTGGTGCATTGGTGAATTTTGGCACCACTTTGGTGGCTTTAATGTTATAGCTGATGTGTATAATGATATTAAAACTGGGATAAATGTTAAATAAATTTAAAAACTGCTAGTTTGTCAAGTGTATTTGCAAAACCTATTAAGCACCTTACTAACTATTAAAATGAGATAACTGCATATTTTGGAGACCTTCAACTTTATTTTGCAATGTAGAAAGAAATAAAAATCTGAAAAGACCATTGAATTAGAAGGTGTGTCAAAACTTTTAAATGGTAGTGTACAATATACATATTTGTGGATACTGAATAAATGCAGCAAACTTTTTTGTGCAGTGCAAGGAAATCTTCAAAATCTTATACAGTACATTTTGTTATATACTGTTTATCAGGGAATATGTAAAATAGTGAAATAATACTCATATCACCGATTCATATTTTTAAATATTGTCATATCATCTATTCATAGATGATGCACCTGTTGATCAGATATTGCAGCAACGAAGTATAAGGGAACGTCTCTTGTAAGCCAGGAGGGCACAATGCCAGCTTAAAATTTTATCACCTATCATAGGAATGCCAAGTGTTTAAAGGGAGCTTGCGGGAAGATATTTTTCATATCTTTCATAAGTCATTTAACATCACATCAGGGATGTACTCTGGCTATTGAGTCAGAATGACACAAAATTAGTGACACATTACACAAGTCTCATGTCCAATTTCTCGGGTCTTTTGCGGTTGTTTTTCCAACAAAGCTGGGTGGAAAATCTTATTTAAAAATACATAAAAATACATGATCACCAAATAACATTCAGTAAAATCATCTTGAATTTAGGCAAATTTAAACAATATTTCTGTTAATTAGATGAATGAATATCACTAAGCTAATTTCTACATATTGGTCTTACGTTCTTGACGGACAATTTTGCCTATTTCTTGAAATGGTAAAATCCTCTAAATAATCTTGTAATATAAAATATCTGCTAACTTTAGAATTACTCGAGGCGTCTACACTTGCGTCTGTCACTCTTTCCTTTTTTTTTGTTATAAACACACCAGTGCAAAGTTGCCTCGATTCATCAACCCTTAAGGAAATGGAACAGAACACCAATGTAAAATGTTGTCTCAAAAACTGAACTGGATCAAAAATTATTAACTTTTTTGTCTTTCATTTTTATCTTCTACAGTTCAAGCGGGGATTTTCCCATCAAAAATGCACTCATTATATGGATAATTATGTTCGGCTGTTTTATTAAACAGCTTCAGTTTAAGGTCTTAATTAAGTGGCTGGTGTATTACCAGGAGACTCTCTAAACAATGTGATGTGCATGGATGATATGAGCAGAACAACATACCCAATTAAAGGGAAGGTTTAGGACGGCAGAGAGACATGCATTCATTTGCACTTTTGCGTAACACAAGGAGAAATGCGATCCCTGATTTTTTTTTTTAGATCAAGCCCATAGATCAAGTCATTTACCGGCTGCTTAGCAACTACACTACACCATGCAGAGAGGACGCATCGTTTGATGGGGTAAAAAAAACAAACAAAAAAAAAAAACCCACAGCAAACGCGTGCGTGCACAGAGCCAAGCTGTCTCTTCAGTGGCCTGAGTGTCAGGTTGACTGTGGTCTCTGTATTTATTAATAAATTTGAATTTTAAATAAGGCTTGGTGCCGTCTTCTCATGGGTAGAAGGTCCTGGCCACCACAGTCTACTTCTCATGACCTCCAACACACCAGACTTGAAGAAGGTTTTGGTTTGATCAACATCCCGACAAATATGCACACAATGGAAAGGTCAACATAGCCATATTTTATCCATTTCTTTCCCCAAGACACATCATCACAAAGCTTAATAAGGCACTAAAGATGCGTCGTCGTTAAAAAAAAAAAAAAAAAAAACTCCCACCCTATGGAGACATTATTAGACGTTCTCTATAGACGCATATAAGCAGGAGCGTTGGGTATTAATTACCAAATATGCCCCGGAGTCGTTTGCTATTTTTGCTGTGAAACAAACAACGCCCTCCTTGTTCAAACAGGGATAAAGATCTGACAGAGAGTGTGTAGAGGAGAAAGAAGAGCCCTGAAATGAGCGCAAATATTGAATCAGACATTGCAAGTTGGACTTGTTTAAAAATGATAGCGGATGGGGAAATAAAGAGGGCCGGATTTGTTTTGCATGACAAAGGCTAGACAAATAGAAGCCCCAGAGCTGAGACTGGGGGGGGGGGGTGTGG
>JAQMYJ010000037.1:24441966-24465717 GCA_030014305.1 Clarias laeviceps
ATGGTCATGAAAATAAAGAAAACACATTGACAGATAGATGAGAAGGTGTGTCCAAACTTTTGGCCTGTACTGTATAAAAAATAATCATTCATGCAGAGTCTATGGAAAGAATTGACGTGTCCATAAATTCTGTAACTTTTTGCTGAGATTGAAGAGAGGATTGTGAAGTTTGAAGAGAGTCTTATGACAGTACAATTGTTCCAGGAAATCGCAAATGCAAAGTTTCTCACCAAAATCACTCTCTATGAGATTTTTCGTCAGACACTTTTATGTATGAAGTTTTTGCATGTAGCACATTGTTGTTGCACCATCAACAACAACAAAAAGTCAACAAGTCATTGGTGAATGCTTCAGGTTAGAGAATTTAGTCTTTACATTGCCTCTTAAATATAATATCTGAATCTGGCTCACATCAATAATTTGTGCAAAGTATTTGAGCAATTTATTTCGTCACTGTTTTCTCATAGTTGTGTGTTCCTGATTCCAATGCGTATGCATCTGACATGGGAACCAAATTTTGTCTATTTTTGTCTTGTGTTTTGCTAACGTCAGTAAGGATTAGGAGTTAATTTCTTCCTTTTCTAGGAATACAAACCCTTAGGGGTCACGAACTCAAACACAGGACTAAACATTCAGCTCAGATCACCAACGTGTCCTACTCGCCCATTTGCACAGACTTTAACAGTCCGTGATCTGGAGGTAACTGTTGACTAAAATGCAATGACGACGATCATTCTTTTCAAGACGCCACTTGTTACAGAGAATGCATACATACAGTACACACACACACACACACACACACACACAGTCTCACACATATCCTATCCTATTCATCTTCTGAGAGATCTTCAAGTATGTTTCATGGACCAATCGACTCACATTCATCATCCACCTTGCTTAAACATATTGTATGTGTGTGTTGTGTTTGGAAGAGGAACGGTCATTCCGCTGGGATCCCTATGACATTAGAAGTTAGTTGTGAAAGAGTATATAGAGAATATCTCAATATGTCGCGGCCTGAGCGATTGGCTACGGTTTGGGATTGAGTTGCCGAGAGAGAGGCTGCTCCATGGGAATAACAACTCAAGTCTGCTCAAGTCATTCCAACCTGGGTAATGTGATCCTGTACACACACACACACACACACACACACACACAAAGAGCGAGAGAGAGAGACAGAGAGACAGAGAGAGAGAGAGAGAGATGATTGCTTTTGTCTTCTTAAACTAGACTAGTATCTAACTAGACGATGGACAGAAGCTTCGTTTTCCTTTCACTGGGAAAAAATATAGAGTCAAACAAAAAGAAACACATATTGTTCTCCATAGAAGCACCTGGTATAAACAACATCGCCTTATCGAACAGAACCCTCTAGATTTTCAATTCTGTCCAGGGGAAAGTGTTTCTCTGCCAGCGTACAGGACGAGGAGGACATGCTGGTGGGATCGGACACCTCCAATCTGCACTGTGATGCTCGATGATGTCTCTTCTGGAGCTGCAGGCCTCAATAAACCTTGACGCAAAATTACACGGCAACGCTTACGGGCCTAAAGCAACGTGGGATGAAAATATTAAACTCTGTCAAGTGGTGTGGCAATTTACAGAAGCGCTGGTGGTCTGATTTACCGTGGTTAATGATGAACGCGTCCGTTACAAAGTCCTCGGTGTTGTTAGTGGACGTAAAGCGACTTTGTCACGTGTTAACTTTAATGCCGCGTGTCATATACGATTACATTATACAGGTACGGCAGGTCACGGCATTACAGTTCACCGACGCTTTCTTTTTTTCACAAATGCTCTGCCCCTTCTTTCATTGCTCTCTCGTTCTCTCACTCACACTCACACACCATTTACCCTCTCATTGCCCTTCTCTCTAGACCAGAAAAAGAGCCACAGCGAATGAGACAAACATAAAGTGGGGAGGCAGCCGGAAATAGCACTGCTCCGAACAACAAGCGCAGCAGAAAGCAAGGGCACGGCATCTATGGAGCGGAGAGAAGGCAAAATGACAGACTGCTGTTCACCTCCATTAGCTGCTGAGAGAGAGAGAGAGAGAGAGAGAGAGAGAGAGAGAGAGGAAGAAGAAGCAACCAGGAGCATACAACCTGTGAAAGTATCAGAGAGATCTCTTTAAATCCGGACTGGGCCGTTGCCGCATTAATTCTGGAGGAACCGTAATCTCTCAGGCAAATCAAATTACTCTCATTAACTGGCCAAGGAAACGGCCTCAGTAATAAGTGTGTGTAAAAAAAAGTATTTATTACCAATAATCACCCGTTTAAAATGAAGCAACGCAGCCGATGGGTTTTATTTTTTAGCTGATTAAGGGTAAAAATGAGAAACAGGAAAGGGCGTTTGCACGTGCATACACACACACACACACACACACACACACACACACACACACATGCACACACACACACACAATGAGAAGTGTCTGTGCAAGGATGACGCAGTGATTAAGGTTGAAAGAATAGAGGCCATATAAGCTTTAAGGACGTTTTTGTGCGGGCAAGCGTGGCGCGACTAAAGCGCGCACAGCCCATCTCTGTCTAGTTAACACAGCAGAAATGTGACATTCTCCTTTTTAATAACGCTTGACAGCATCTAGGGGTAATTTCCTTAAAAATAAAACCAATTAATTACATCAGAAATGTTAATGGAAAAATATATCAAAGGAGAGATAAATATGATTCGGCGCCATAAAATCAATTAATGGGAGAGGTCAGCGTCTCATTCATTTGCGAGATTAACATAATTACCTATTTTTCTTTTCCTCATTTACTGCTCCATTCATTTGGGACCGCAGCGCTGTCCCTCTATCCCAGTGGAACAAACAGAGCGAGAGCGGGAGTGAGAGAGAGAGAGAGAGAGAGAGAGAGGGGCAAGCTGGCCTAAATTAAATATCTCCATCCATACTGAGTGTGAACATTAACACTATGGACACACCATAATTACATTTCTTACTGCGTGCTGTTCGACGGTAAATTATTTTCATTTAGCACTGAAGGCTAGCTCTTTATTCGCTGGTGCGGTATGGAGAAGCCGATTTAATAAAGAACTGAACACGATAAAACTATTGTGCTAGAGACATACAGTAACTGTAATCGGTTATACTGATGAACAAAAAAACTTTAGGTTGCTGATCAGGGATGTCATGATCAGGGATGCAAATTTAGCATTTTTTTTCCCATAATTTTTTGTTAATGCTAACAAGGCAAAGTTGATTTTTTTTTTTTTTTTTTACTGATTTAAGTTTTATTAACCCTTGCGAGAACCTGGCTGTACTGTTGTACAAGTCCGATCCACGGATGCCTGATCCTGTAACCCACAGCACCCAAAGACGCTTCTGACAACATCCTGGTGCCAGACACCTCAGCACACCTCTAGAGGTCTGACCACAGTGCTGAAAACATTTTAATGCAGCCATCTATCTGTCTGTAAGCGTATTTGCTCTGTGTCATTGATCCTGTCACCAAAAACACCTTGTGAGATATAAAAAATATGGAACTAGCTCACAAGCTTAATTTTTTTTTCACTTTATTTTTTGATCAATTACTCACGTTTCCTCCGTGCCTCTGTGTGGCATTGGTCCTAACCTTGTTAAAATACTAAGCAAAATATTTATTTGAATTCGCTCATTAGTTGTACATCTCATTTGCAAACCATGAAGAGAGCACAGTGTGCGTGTGCGCTGCCTCTGTACAACCCGAGTCTAACCTCAGTGAGAAACCCGGCGGTGACCACAGCTAGAGTCGTGGTTTTCCAGAGGCTCAATTACGTTAAAGCACACTTAGCTACACGAGTAAGGAAAGAGCGTGCGGATTCTTCGCTCGGATAGCAACAAGCGGCCGATTGTTTTTCTCCCCGCGCCGATGATAAATGACTACGAGCCATCGAGGTGTTTAGAGATTAACGAGCGAGTTAGAGTGTTTAACACACAACAGCTACTTCAGTGAGACCCGATGCTAAGGATCACATAAACACTTTATAAATAGTGGGCTGGGAGGATAATTATTTTGATTGTGGGCTCTCGTGAAGCTCCCCCACTTTAACATCTGTTTGAAATATGGGCTGGTGTGTGCGTGAGGTCGAGCGTGTGTATGTGTTTCTAACTCCAAAAAAACAGACACAGGCAAAAAAAAAAAAAAAAAAGCCCATGTGTGCAAACTTTATATCCATTCTTTCTCCTTTCTCTGGAGCTCTCTCTCTCTACTCCTCTCAAACACACACACACACACACACACACACACACACACACACACATCCAGGTAGCACAGGATATCTCTGTACTTTACCTGGGATGGTTCGTCAGGAGACACAAATATAAATGCATCTAAAAATGTGTATTTATCCAGTCTAAAGGAACATTTATTTTTTTGCATGAAAGATAACAAATGCTACTAAAGTGCCACAAAAATGGCTTTCCATCGGCTTCACTATTTTACACACTGGTATGCAGACCTGACAACTCATCCCATCTTCGGCTTTGCTCCCAAATCCAGGCATCTCTGTGATCCAGGGCAAGGAAAGCTGATACACCTCAATTAGAACCGCAGAGTTACACGACTTGCTTCCGAAAGTTCTGTAAAAAGCTGTCGCACTTGTGCATAGTGCGGTCTCTGATGATTTCGTGTAATGTGTACAATTCATCTAAGCAAAGTCGAACCTATGAATCTTTAAACTGTGAAGTCAAATGAAAATATCAAAAACACACATAGCAAACTGGTGCTTTTTTATGCTTCTTTACGATGAGAGTGAAATATGTGGTGCCATTTGTCTGAGCAGAAAGAGTTGCATATGCATAAAGAATAAAACTTATGTACAGTGATGGGAAAAAATATTAATCATTGATGATGTTCCCTATCCTACTGTACTGCTATCAAATAAATCATACGTGGTGCAATCTCTAGCATGCCCTGCTACTGTAGCTAGCTATAAGCCTTTTAAATAAAGGTAACTTTAACCAAAGTAACCTATGGCAGTGTATTGATCTTTTTGCAGAAACGTGATTACCGTGACGTCAGTCACATTAGCCGACAGCAGAAATACCATTAGCCGACATTAAGCTACTATGTCTTTACATTTATAATTATGTTTGATGTGTTTTTTCGAGCCAATAAAATTTAAATATTATTTCTGGTGATTATGATGTATTTTCAAATGCAGTATTTTGAAGTGAACCTCGACACATATTCAAAAGAGAAACAGGCGTGTGAAAAAAAGATGAAGAAGGTAATGACAATCACTTGTTCCATACCAGATTGTGCTCTTATTCGGGGGTTAAAGGGGGATTTGAGATTCAGCCTTTAATAAGCAATTAATAAGGAGACAAAGTGTTGTTTAAGGACATATCATCATCAGATGTCTTTTCTTGCTGAAAGTGATACTGTGACTGGTTGTGTATGTGGATTTGGGCACTAGAACCAAATAAGTAGCATCCCTTTCTCCATCTAGAAGTGGACGTGACAATGGTGGATAGACGCTGTAACATCATGTTGAAAACGTCTATACTTTTGCCTTTTAAAAAATATCACTTGTGTGCTTCATGTAGCTCGAGCTGTGGAAAGAATGTGAACCAGTACTGTGTGAGTCAGCACAATCTTCTCATTAAACACATGCACACTCTTTATTTCCCTGTTCCACTCGCTCCCCCTAAAGTGGCATCATGGCCCGCCGTGTGGCAGGGTCCCAGGGTGGCGCTCGGTGACTGATCAGAGCGAGTCACACGCATTGCTGTACACTGCCGTGCTTTATCTTGTTCTTTAACAGGCGGAATCAATCAATCCCCGCACGGCTTCGCCATTCCAGGCACGGCTCGCGTGCTCCAGTTCAGCCATCGCCCGGAGTTACCTGAGCCAAATTGGATCAACAAGCTCCGGTTCCCCTTTACTGCCGCAATCCGAGATGAAGATCATATTAGAGGGAAGAGAGCGAAGTGCGTAAATACAGCAGAGAGAGACAGATAGATAGAAGACTTGATGTGGGCCAAGTCAAGCATTTTTTGAGGACAATTAAAAAAAAAACAAATAAACCATATTGTAAAAAAACAAACACAATAAAAACAGAAATGCGCTAATGAGCAGAGGCAACCATCGGCCCCGTTGAATGACCTGATCTAGCGTATGCATTATTACAAACCAATTAAGTAGACATTGCTGCTTAATACACCGCCTCTCGTTCCTCCTCCTTTTAAACAAACCTTATAAAAATTACAAAACTACATGTAAATTGGAACAGGCTAATAATTAGCATTTACCCGTAGAAAGAAAAGAAATACGGTAGTGTTTCCACAGATGGGGAGCTGCTTATTCTTATGCGCTGATGGTCTTATGATAGATTTGAAGAACAAACCTTGACTAGCGTTGCCATTTTTTTTTTCAGTTGCCCTACAGATATTTTACATTATTCAATCAAAAATACCATCTTTCTGATTCCAACTTTCTTTTTTATATATTTTAATGTTTAATAGGGGGCCCGTGGCTATCTATGAGAGCAATTATTAGATATCCGCAGAGAGAAATTGAAAAATTAATCATACGCTCGACTTTGCTCTGGCGCTTATACATAGGAAATGGCTTGCTGCTCGCTTTCAAGCGCAACAACGCGCTCCGCAGGGTTGGAGGCTGCAGAAAACAATCACGTCAATATCACAATTAAGAGATTATTTACTTCTGCTGCTCCTAGAGACGATAACCTGCCGTACGGTGCAGAGATTAAGATCGGTGTTGATCGCGTAGCAACAATAGTGATGTGGGAAGATGAGGGATAATCAGCACACAACACCCAAACCATAAGAGAAAATTACAGTGATAAGGAAGTTCTCTTGATAAGTTAAGACATAAAGGGAAATCACCCAACCTGCTTCTCCTCCTGCTCCTTTCTACATCGCTCTCGGTACAAATATATGCTCGTTAATTCATCTACATTATGACACAGAACTACAAAATAAGCCGGGAAGCTGACGTTTGTATCGGACACGTAAAAAACTCACATGCAACAGCTGCCACCAAGCCTGGTGAAAAACATGTTACCATATGCACTGTAAATATTCATAAAGCTACAGAAGGTTTTTTTTTATTTTATGTTTTTGGCTTTCTGCCCTGGTGATCATGTTATACCATGCTAGACTTTTGCTTGAACAACATGCTTTAAACTTTAACACAAAAAATGTTAAATATAACACGAACAATAATGATCTTGCTGAGGATTGTGGTACTTATAGCCAGTTTCTTCCTATTCACTTGATTGCTAGTATTTTGTGAGAAATGTGTGCTGAGATGATATAATATGCATACTGTCGCCACTTTGTTCTTTTTGGGATATGTATTGTACAGTAACACTTTTTGTAATAATAAAAATAAATAAATAAATGACCAAACAAAAAAAGCAAACAAAATCTTGTAGATGATTTCATTCTAACCCACAATTTTTACATTTTTACACGATTTATTAAGCAAAATTATAATTTTTGTATACACATTATTATTATTATTATTATGTTTCTACCATCATCACTCCACCTCGACTGAGAACGATAATGATGGACTAGTATAACATGCTTCAAATATTTTTAATATAAAAAAACATCAATTCAGAATGCAAATTTGTCATTACAACATTTAACATCTTCCTGACATGCTATGTTACTCTTAAGCCTCCAGGGGAAACAGTCTTATTTCAACTCCCCTCCTTAACACTTAACACCTTTCACGTTAAACATTCTCCAATTCCCCTGTAGCGTGGTGAGTGTAAAATCTAATCATAACAATGATGATCTACTACCACAACCCAGTCAAGGTGTCCCAGCGTTCAATATTTATGACCCGACATCCTGTAGTGTCAAAAAAAGTAGTTATCGCATGTCTCAATCAACTGTCGCACGTCTCAATCTTGATTTGAAAGACAGATAAGCGACAACAGCTAAGTGTCATCCAGTGTTTGTTTTGATCTGAAGTGTTTTTACAAGGCTTTTTTCTCTGGTTTCCGAGAAACAGGATCATTGGTTACGATTAATGACTTTCATAATGTGAAAGTGTGTGGTTTTTTTCTGAGCAAATCTTGTAACGTGGTTGATGACTGGAGAATCGTCAAGGACAAAATAATCTGTGAAATCTGTCATTATATCTGTGGCCAAGGCGTAATGTACCATTCAGCTCAAATCAGACAGCTATAAATATTTCTTTTTTTAAATATATAGTCTAACCAGCCACTTCATTATGTACAACTTGCTAGTACTCGGTTGTATTCAGAACTGCCCTAATTCTTCATTTCATAGATTCAGCAAGGTGCTGGAGACATTCTTGAGAGATTTTGGTCCATATTGACATGCAGTTGCTGCAGATTTCTCGGCCGCACACCCGTGATGAAAAGCTCATATTCCTTCACCACCCGAAGGTGCTTTATTGGATTGAGATCTGGTGACCACTAGACTCACTGTCATGTTAAAGAAAGCAGTTTGAGCTGGTTATAGCTTTGTCACTTGGCCCAATATTCAGTGGTCATAAAGGCGTGGACATGGTCAGGAACAATACACAGGCTGTGGAATATAAATGATGCTCAGTTGGTACTTAGGTGCCCAAGGTGTGCCAAGAAAATATCTTCCACACATCAAATTTTGCGGTATATCAATTTTGCATCCCTTTCACAGACATATTACTGTAGGTCTTCTTCTCCACATATAGTGAGCTCATGAAGAACATAGCAGTACTTCATTTTCAGAGGTCAGGAAGACACAGGACATATTCCCTTATTCTTGGAAAGAAGACAGAGAGGGAAAGACAGATGCATGCATAAAGGCACTGGCTTATTTTCTGTGCCATTTGCTGGCTTGCACTCTAACAGCCCCTTCCCATTACATCATGTCAGCGACTGTAAACAAGCAAATAACAACAGGGCAGTGAAGCCGGGAGCATAGTGTGACACACCTCCCCGCACCGCGAGGGGAATTGCTCTGCTCGTTCTCCCGGCCTACAAAACATTTGTTTTTTTATTGACCGACTAAATAATACATCACATTTTACTTCTCTCAGGAACAAATGGAGAGGGAGGAAAAAAAGAATAGGATTTATGAGAGGGGAACAGAGGGGAAACTATTTATGGCAGGCGTCATTCATAGATAGGCGAGGGACCATCAGCCATATTTATGGGCCGCCATCATATCGTAGACGCCGAATATCATTCTCCGAATGGTACGCAAACTGCCGCTGCTGCTATTTCTCTTCCGAATAGAGGCCACGTCACATCCACGGGGCGATGGCAGGTCATTATTAACAACGAAAAAAACATACAGGAACAATCCCACTAAAGTTGGAAGATTATGCTGTAGTCTGTAGATACAATGACTGCGTAGATTTAAGTTAAAAAAATAACTGCAATAAAATTCATTTCATTAGGACTTGAGTAACTTTATCTCAATTGTGTTAGTTATACATGGAGATGTGTGGTAATTATTAATAGCCTCTCTATATCTATTAAAGTCATGCCCACATCCATCTCTCCGTATACAGTATGTCTGGTTGACATTACACTGCCTGGGAATAAAAAACAGTGTCACACACACTGACATTTCATACAACACACTGACATTTCTTACATCTTTGATTACCGCACACAACGTCGTGGCCAATTCATGTGTGAAAATGATTCCTTGTTCCCCAAACCATTCTTTAACAATTTGGCGACTGGAATATGATAGTGCCATCAGAGAAGAAAAAAAAAAGCACTGATGTGATAACCTGGTCATTCAGTACATTCAGGTCATACGTAACATTTTTACACCTGACCAACTGAAGCAACCTCAGATCATAACACTGCCTTCAGGGCCTTGTACAGTGACCACTATGCATGACTTTGGAGCAACTGACAAGGTGATGTGGGTCCAGACTGACCCTATTCCAGAGTGATGGTATGTCAGGGTAAGAAGGGAAGCACATGAGACTTTTGTAGGTTACTCTGCATAAGAGCGTCTGCCAAATGCCTAAATGTAAAAGTAAAAGCGCTATACAAAAAAAAAATATTGAAATGTAAATGTCAGTCTGGAATAGGGTCTGGATTCAATTTGGAATCTGGATTCATTAAAACCCATAACAATTGTCCATTGCTCCAAAGTCCAATCCTTCAACACTGTCAGTTTTTAACTTTTGGCATCTCCTTAATTGTTGTCTTTGCCTGACACAGGCCCTATTGAAAACAATGTCTTTTTATTTGGCCAGGCAGTGTACTGTATATGTTAGTCTATAAAATGAAGAGTACATAAAATATACACTGTAGTTGTTTTAAATTATAATTGAGTCCTAACACAGTTACAGCCTACATACACATTATATTTAAGTGTAACTTCAGTTGTTTTTAAATAATAATTATAATAATGACGTGTCAAAATTGTACTCGGTTAAAAATAACCATTTAGCGAATTGAAAAAAAAAACTTACGTTAACATTTTTTCCCCACAATGATGAACCTGATTTGAAGTATTAAACTAAAATGGTTTATGCAGAACTGAACACATTAACTCCTAGACACATCATGTATTTTTAACAAGTAATTTAAATAAAAATGTATGGTTTAATTAAAAAAAAGTGAGGTTATTGTTTTCATTAGAAAATGTAATTAAGGAAAGGTACATTTCAGAAATTCAATAATACTACAGTAATGAATGTATACGCCAAAATAATACTGAAGTGTAACAACGAAGTATAATTACTCTTGTATTTTCCACGATTTGTCACGTAATCTACTGATAATTAATCACAAACAACGTGACAAGCATTTATAATAAAGGTCAAAATCTGTATTAAATTAAGGAGTGAGTGTGGCTTGTATGGAATGTTTGTCTGACACCATGAAGACACTGTTTCTGTGATTTATACAGACATTGCTTATCTTCTGTAATTTGATCGTAATTATTAGAGACATCCCCTGGCCACAAACAAAACCGGAAATAACATCTAAAAATATTTTTATATATTTTAATACAAAGGAATTATATAGTCAAATATTTGTGGACACTTGAGCATTAGTCTTATATGTCCAGATTTAGTCCTCTTTACTGGTATAATAACCTCCATTCTTCTGAGAAAGCTTTCTACTAGATTTTGTAGCATGGCTGTGGGATTTGTGCTCATTCAGTACAGGTCCAGTACATCTTGTTCAACAGCATTGAGATCAGGACTCTGTTCAGGCTCGAGTTTCTTCACTTCAACCATGGCAAACCATGTCTTCTTGGAGCTCGCTTTGTGGACAGGTGCTTTCTTTTGAAATATGTTTGGGTTATGTAATTTTGTTTTAGGTATAATTCTGTGTAATATCTGTGGTTGGAGAGATTAAACAAAGGAAAATCCTTTTTTTCCCCCCTGAAAGCAAACATTCAACATATACACAGTCGCGTGTTAACCACTGTACACAATGATGCACACACAAAAGAAACTGCCAGCAACCAGCGTGTGCGGCAATGGTGACAAATCTCTACTCCGTCACTGGCTGTGTGGCCTTGGCCCTGAACCACAACCCTCTGAATCAACACATCACCTGTCCCGACATCTAGACATTATGAATAAGAAATACCAACTAGCTGCAGTACAGGACTTTCACATTACATGTGCTCCACCCCTCCACTTATCTTCACTCTCTGAAGTGTCGTCAGACTCTCTCTCATGCTCAAAGCTGTTTTGTCCAAATCTCTGGAGTTTCCCTGAGACGCCTTAATCAGGAGTGGGTTCAGTGGATGAACGCTATATCGAAACAAATAAGCGCTTTAAAATGCTCAGAAAGGCCGAGCTTTTCATTTCAATAGCATGTTTAACCCTTATCGTCCCCGCTCCTGAGGGCCCATTCTATGTTAATTGGATCTCCATGGCATTTGTGTTGGGCTGTTACCATGCACAGTCCATGAATAATAATTACCCAGAAGTTTTCGATCCTAGTGGAAAAAAAAAAAAATACTTTTCCTGATACATATTAATTCGGTGAAGTTTTTAAAAAGTCAAAATCTCATTAAAAATGCATAAGCGCCTCACTTCCCATGACAATTAATGCATCTTTAAATTGAGCCCTAATAACTCTGAAATTGCGTTATATGGAACGGAAACTTCTTCCTTTTTTTCCTTCCAAAAGACGCAATTATTGTTCATCTGCAGGAAAACATTTCAATCTAAAAGCAACGTTAAATAACGTCCTGACTAAAAAGACCTGAAGGAGAAATAGAGGAAGATTATAAATGTTTTGTTCTTTTTAAAAATACAGGCTTCGTCTTAAATTGAATTCCTCCCTAGAGTCCTTTGAATAAGCGATCTAATGCTAAAACGATGTCAACAACACAGAGGGCCGCCTCATTCCCCCAGCTGCCTACAACACCTGCTCCACGTTTACAGTACCCCTCTTTATGGCATCAAAGCCCATCCGCTTAGAGTAGACAGTGAGAGGTGCTTCATGCTCCTAATGGTACCAGCATAGCAGGCATCATTTACATGGGAGGTCTATCTTTCTCTCTCTCTCTCACTCACACACACATACACACGCACACTGTTGTTAAAGAAGAAGAAGAAGGGAAAGAATGAGACAGGCAGAGGTTACATCATCTAAGTAAATATGGGAAGTAGAACAATGGGACGGCCAACAAATCTTTACAAAAAAAAAAAACAGGCATACACAGATCATTCGAATTAACACACACACACACACACACACACACAGACTACTTCTCTCTCTCTCCCTCTCTCCCCACTACGCCACTTTTCCGTCGGCTGACCGTTTGACCCGAAATCCATTAGCGGTGTGGCGCTGCAGCCTTTAGCAGAGCAACTTGGTCCTGTTTTTTCTGTACAGCCCCAGACACACTCCTTACCTCACTGTCAAACAACTTGCACATGAATTACTGTAAACAGGATGTTAACCCGCGGTGCAGTAAACTCTCTCCATCTGCCCTACGTACATATATATGACCTGCACATCATCATAGCACTTTATAGTTTATGGGCGCTAGACTTGATAATAAATCTTCTCTGATGCCCTGACTGTGAAAGCGAGACCCTGATACGGGGCGGGTTTGCCAGGTTCGGGGGAGCGGCGCTTTGCTTCGGAGCTCCGATGAAAGTATCTCTTTAAAGGCGGGGAATATTGCTTGCCCCAATTAGAAGGCAATATTGGAAAATTGCAATGGCGTGGTTCTCCACGGGAAAAAAAATAAAATAAATAAAAACGTGGTGATGGAGTATTCTGTGACACGCTGCAGGTTCCCTTTCTCCTGAGAATAATTATTTCTCGCCTTTTCTACATACAATCACCCTTAATGTTTAATTTCCATTGCATTGCTACGATTATGAATCAGATTGCCCATCAATTGGCAGACGCAGCAAAGAAATTCACACTGTAATAAAACTGTCATCTGTATAAAGACAGATGTTGCAAGTTGGGTGATAACACAATTAAAGCGTTCAACGAGGGATTCCAGAAAATTATTGAAATTGGAGCAAGCACTATCATTTTACCAATAAAGCAATTTGAGGCAATATGCAGTGTCATAACGCTGATCTTTATCCCTGTTGTCTAGAGCTGCAATAAGTTGGGAAGTTGCAAGCCTGTCATTTCGGGCCAATCGGACATTACCTGTAAGAGTTTGCAAGCAAATGGGAGAGAGGAGGAATGTAAGAAGGGAAAATGCGCAAGCGACATCCATGAATCTTATTTTAATCCAGCTTCTCCAGTCTGTTCATCTGTCTTCCATCAGCTTCTCACCAGTGGATGCATTTATCTGGGTCTACACAAAATCTCTCTCTCTCTCTCACTTTCTCTCTTTTCATCGCCTTGTTTCCATGAAGTACCACATACACTTTTGCATAATAGAACATGTGTGCCATGCCAGCTGAGTTTCTATCTCAAACAGTTGCGGACTAAAAAGCCAACCTTTTTTTATTTTCTGTCTTTCTAGATGCAATGTCACAGACAACTGCACTCATCCAAGGACAGAGAGAAGAAAAAAAAAATCATAATTGCCTTGCTTTATCTTGTAATTTGTAACAAAGCTAAAGCATCCATGAGCCTGACAAAGCAAACGCCAACGGATTTGCCCTTCCATAAAAGAAAAGCAATTATTCATCCATTGTTTTTTTTTTTTTTTCCTTTCGTCCCTTTTTTTTTTTTTTTTACTTTTTGATATTGATGGAATATGTTGGGAGCAGACACGGGGCTTGGATGGATATTTCCAAGCCCTCAAACTTCATTAAAAGATGTCTGTGATGAGGCAGGGTGCTGATATTAAATATTCAGCAGCTGCGTACGTGCGTGTGTTCGGCGTGATTACTGGCAGTCCATAAGTACAAGTCAACAACAGTTTGCTCAAGCATGCAAGTGATTAAAAATGCACCAGCATTTTGCGAATGGTCATAAATCATCGGATTGTGCAGAACATGAGACGCGATAGAGACAACAGGAACATTCTTGAGCACCGCCGTATTGTCCGTAACAGCTTGGAATGGATGTTGGAGTGTTTGTTGATGGCTAATTACAGGTGAGTTTATAGGCATTTATAGAGTCATCAAGACTAAATCCTACATCAGCTGTAAAAAGCCACTTCCTTCTTGCTGCAGAGGTTGTTTGTACGTGCACACGCAGGCGCTTTCCGTTGCACATGCATCAAAATGAAGAGAAAAAAGGCCCAAAACACCACAAAAAGCTTGCTGGTGCATACGATCAACCTGTTTGTCTGTTTTTCTTTTTCTTTTTTTTTTATTTTATTTTTATCACTCTCATCATCCTCACTTCCTCATCAAAAGAAAATGCTGAAAACCACAAGTTCTCTCGTAGCTCGAGGGTGCGCATGACAAAAAGCAGCTTTTGAAAAGCAGTCACCGAGCGCAGTCATAACAGGATCTGCATGTATTTCACTTTATGCCAAAACTGCCTTTGGCTCCTTTAAAGCTTGATCTGGAAAAAAAAAAAAGAAAAAAAAAATCTTTAAAAAATTTGGGACTGTTTTGAGGAACCCTACGCGAGTTGACGTGTTTCTGATCCACCTGACTTCTGGTGGTATCTCTGGCGACGTGCTTACCCGGCCGGGGTGAGGATGTGTTTATCTTAAATGGGGAAATTCCAGTCACTTACACTTTTACACAGCTGCAGAACAAATAATGCAATGTCAAACCAGCTGAAAAGCAGAATAAAGCAGATCAAAATGTGAAAAAAGTCACAGAAGGAGAAAAAAAAAAGTACTAGCAGCTGGAACATAAAGAGAAGAATGTGTCCTGCTTTCAAGTCAACAACAGGAGGAATAAAACATCTTTGCTGTATAGAGTGGATAAGGAACTGAAAAACATAAGCAGTAAACTTGTTTAAACTCTGCAAACAGAAATAAAAATTTATATTGTAGATGGTTTGGCCATGTAAAATAATAATAATAATAATAATAATAACGCAGAAAGCACAGTGGTGTAGAGTTTCGCATGCTTTCCTTGTTGTCACATGGCTTTCCTCTGAGCTCCCTGGTTTCCCTTACGCTATAAAAAAACTACAGTAGGTAGACTGCCTACCTTGTGTGAATAAGTGTGTGGCGTGTGTGTGTATACACTGTAGTGCCCTAACATGGACTGGCATGCCATTTGGAGTGAATTCTTTTATGCTCCCAGTGGATTTTCTATAACTGTTTTGCATTTATCATTAGTTACTTATCTAATCTCAAACAGTGTAATGTTCAGATGAAGCCTGTTAAAAAATGCTGCACATACTGTAACCAAGCTTACTTTACAAACAGCTAACACAATTACATTATCAGCAGCAACTACATAGACATTACTAACAACTCGGTTATTTTTTTAAAGAATGCAAATTCTCATTCATTTAGCAATGACATTGGAATTTTTGTTTGGCTCTACATCTTCACGCTAAATTCACAAGAACCACAAGACAATCGTTACGGATTCAGGGCCTGTTAACGGCCAGCTTGATCATAGTTTATTATTAGAGGAATATCAAACATTTACAAATACGCATCCAGTATGCAGTTGGAATGAACAAACTACAACAAAGCTGAGCACTTTGGTTAAGGCAACATTATTGTAAGGTTTTGTGATTTTCTGAACCGACAAACCAAATTTTAATTCTGAAAAACAAATATCAAAGGCCTTCTGTTGGGGTGTAGTGGCATGCAAAAGTCACTGTCTGGAATGTTTTGTTATAGTAAAGTGAAAAAATGTCTCTTTTCATTTATTATGAATTTAAATTTATTTATTCATTCACTTATCTTCCATACCACTTACCCAAAAAAATAACTCCAAGCACGGGGAGAACATGCTAACTCCATGCACACAGACCCTGAGGAGGGAATTGAACACTCGACCCTGGCGGTACAGGGTGACAGTGCTAACCACTACGCCACCATGTTGCTGAATTTAAATTGTAAACGTAAATGTTTGTAAAAACTTGTAAACAGCAACAAGCTTGCCATAAATCCATGAAACACATAATAAATGTACTTAAGGGCACCTAGCTTTTATACAATGAATAAATTAAAAAAATTAATAAAATTCTATAGTCAGCATCAAGTTTAAGAACAGTAACAGCACTATCAATAGCAAATAGTACCAACAATGGTTATGTTATTTAAGGAATATTTAAATTATATTTTAAGTATTATTTTCACTATTAACTTTAAATGGCTTGCTTTTTTTTATTATTATTTATTTAGTCATTAATTCATTGAAGCACAACTTAGTGAACCTTTCATTCTTGACAGAGTAAACATTCATCGTGTCTTTAATAACATGAAATGCCAACGCATCTAAGAAGTTATCTCAGGGTTTTATTCCCAACCCAAGTTCTCTTCTCCATTTATGACATGAGGTCAAATCAACATGGCTGCTCACAGCACAATTCATTGACAAAGACACATATGTCTTCATTTGTTAAGTCTAAAACACTGCCTACACAGTTTGCTGTTTGAGAAAGAAAATATACTCAACGAGTATTATGCCTAGCATGTTTCTAACAAAAGCTGAACATCCAGTTTCCCCATTTCATCTGTCAAAAGCACTGAAGTCAGATATGAAATAATTCAGACTTATTTATTAATAGTGTATAATTTATTATTAATTCAGAAATAGCACTTATGATATAATGCTGAATTACAGTTTAAATAAACTCATTCATCTGGCTTTTCAAACCTGCAAGCATTCCGTATCTCTGAAGTGATATCTGTATATTGTGCTACAAGATAAGTCTTGACTTTCATATGGAGATGTTTAAATGAAGCTTATGGTCTACTTCCCCTGATCTAACTCATGTGGCAAGATGAATTCCCCTGTCAGGCTTGAGATGATCAAACAGATTACAATTATTTTATCCTCCATATGTATTAATGAGCACTGTCTTTTATAGTTATGTTCCTTAACAAGAACTGATGACATGCCAAGCTTCAGGTTTATTTTTTTTTCCTGCCATGTTCTCAAAGGATTTAAAGCTTATTAGTTTATGAATTTGGAAGATTAATTTTCGACTCAGCTTTTCTATGGGTTAAAAAAATGAAGCTTTGGAGTTTTAGCAAATGACCAATAAACACATTTTAACTGAACTATCAAATATCAAATAATTTGATGCTCTGTAGCAAAGCAGTAACAAATGATTAAATACTGTAGGTACGATCTAGAACGAACTGTGCATGGGAACACAGTAAACTGAGTGAATGCCAATCAAAAGGAAATATCTGGAAAAACATGGATATTCTGTTTAATTATGCATCTTAAAAAAACCTAATCACCAGGCAAAGCTTTGCACACATACTACACAATGCATTTTTTGGCTCTGATTTTCAATCCGGTCGCTGAACATGACCAGTTTCAGAGGAATGGTCTTGTTTGTTTAAGCCACACAGTGACCTATGAATCATTTGAACATAAAAAAAAAAACATTTAACTGAACCAGTGAGAGACAGGTACATATGATGACAGATGATCAGGCTGGTGATTAGTATAGTGGTGATCCTGAATGCTGAGTGGTCGGAGCAGACAAGAAGAGAAATGAGGTTGCTGAGGTTGTTACATAACCAATTTTTAAAATGGTATCTTTAGGCACTTTGCAGCCTGCCGCAGGAAAACATTTGTTCCCATTTATTTAATTTAATTTTATTTAATTTTATATGAAGAAATGATAGGTGGTTCAAGACTATTATGCACATTAAAATGCACAATGAAATGCAAATTAACAATAAATCTAAACTTTTCACAGACACTAATTCCTATCTAAAGCATCACATTAAAGCTCTATGAAGGCTGTACAGGAAAATGTGCAGTGGAATTTTGTGGGCATCTTCGTGACCACCAGTGAAGCAGGTAACTTTGTTTTTAATGGATACACTATTTGTCACTGTGTGAATAAAAATATCCAGCAAATAAAACATATAAACCTATTAAATAATATATAATACATAGCTATATAAAGATAGCTCTAATCTATTTAAATGGTATCTTATTTATTCATTTATTTATTCATAAAGACAATGAGGAGCATAAACTGAACAACACATGGTCACACACACTGTCCCTTTCCCACCTAGACATGGTTTTTTTCAATAGTCTGTTTTTAATATTTTGTTTCCAAAATCATCATAAATGCCAGATTTGTGGTTTTTCGCCCCTTTCTTTTATATCAATAGAACCGATTGCTCACAGGTCATCAAATAGTAATTACAAGCAAACACATGATGTCTAAAGATTTGAAAGATGACTAAATAAAATATATCAATGACATATGTCCTTTTAAACAAATCTGTAAACGTCATGTGAGAATTTAAGCCCCGTGTCCGAGAACTTAATCTAGACAATCTGCTTTTACGCCAGCTCCAACGGCAGAAAAAAACAATTTCACACTTTTAAAGCTTTCATGTATGTGAGAGTATTAAGAGTTATTGGATCTTTCAATGATTTTGAAATCTTCTTTTGAGCGTGGGTCTAAGCGTAAAGCGTTAAGGTGGGGTGGGGGGGTTTCATGAGAGAACGTGAAAGTGCACGTGAAGTGCCGGTTTGACGTAGTATACCAATGGTGTTCTTACAGCATTGTAATGTATAATAATGCTATTATGCAAATGATACATGGTTGTTTAATAATGTCTTTGGATGGATTTGGATGGATTTCTATAAGATATATGGGGACGTGTGAAAATAAAGGCCGCAGCAGAAATCACATACGGCAGAGACAACGTTCGGCTGGCTTGCACGGACTATTGTGCGGAGACTTTGTTTGCTGTATTGTGGATCTGGAACTCAAACTCCACAAGCCTCTGATTGTAGCATTCAAACATATTGAACTGCAGAGTATATATGGGTTTGTAAGCCCACAATGGTGGTTTTGTCTTTGTGTAATCTGCACACATTGCTGTCTCTGCTCGAAGCAGTCCCAACACAGTTGTTCGCTCATACTGAGATAAAATAATCAATAGCAAAAATAATCTGTTGTATTTTGTTGGTTAGTATTCAGGCATCTATTAATTTGGACAGGTGACACAAAGACAAAAAAAAGGAGGCCTCAGGAGGACATGGAATGTTTGAGGACGCTGACTGTTACACCCCTTTTTTACACCATTCCACCCATATTAGAGCAGCACACCTATTTAAGACCAACAAAAACTGGCAAACAAAAACAGGGAAAAAAAAAAAAAAGGGCCACACAACACTGCGACAATTCCAGCCAATCAGCTACGGGAGGCGTTCAAGCTAATGACATTTCATATCAATATCAGTCAGCTAGCCAAGTAGTTAGTGTGGCTGTTTTGGCAATGTGTGCCCATGAATATGGGAGGTGGAGTTTCTGAAAGAGCACTGAGAGGAGGGGTGTGTGCTTTGCTTTTCAAATATCAGCAATAATGTAATTACTTTTGTATTGGCATGAAAACAGAAAGTCCCAAAGTGTTGTTTAAAAATCATCTGCTTAAAAAAAAAAAGAGAGGTCTTTGTTCCCCACATAAACTGCCACCAGAAAGGTGAAATGTACACCTTCCGACCTAGTGTCTGAGGACCTTGTCTGTGTTTACAGTAATAAAAACCGCAATAAAATGTATCGCACTACCACTTCATAGTGAGTGATTTTCCACAAATCCTTTTTCCTTTCTTATCTGGTCTTTTTTTTGTTTGTTTCCAGCACAGCATTCTGGTTCACCCACAGATCTCTTCCTCTCCCTCGTCTCCCCTCACATCCATCAAAGCTGTAACTCTTGTTGTTTTAGTCGGGCGAATCAGAACCCGCCTCTGGCAGAGAACGAAGGAAAAGTCAACAGGAATTAAATTTCAGCGCAACTGTTTACTCAACTGTGGCCTGCAGTTATTGAAGTTTCATCCATGGTTTTGTGTGACGACGGCACTAATGAATTCAGCATGGATGTGATTTTCATGCGGCCAACATCAGGGCGTTGTGCGTTCGGCTTCGGCCACTCCATGGGCGGGAGAGAGAAGATTAAGGATTAAGAACACCATTTGGCAGCTATGAACTTTATCTTCGTAATCAGCTATGGTGTCATCTTTTGTTTGATGATGCAACATTTCTTTTTTTTTTAAATAATCAACACTTCATATTTTGTTAATGTGCTTCTTATTCATTCATTGATTCACTTTCTATACTGCTTATCCTACGTACAGTCCCTATGTAAGAGACATTGGGCATGAGGTGGGGTACGTCCTGGACAGGTTGCCAATCTATTGCAGGCCATGCACACACACACACACACACACACACACACACACACACACACACACAAAATCAATCCCTCGACTCTGGAGGTGTGAGCCCAAAGCATAACCACTACACCGTCGTCCTGTCTGTGCTCCTTATAAAGTGCTTTAATCTTTTATATATGAGCTACACAATAAAACACAGACCCTACACAGAGCTCTATTATCACTCACATGCCTCCGCGCAGTTGTGTCCCCGTACTTCATTTTTGAAGCTCGCTGAAATATCTATATTGTTCTGATATTTCAAAGTTTCCCATGAAGTTGGCATCAAATGGCAACCGTGACACCAAAACATATGTAAAGATCTTCAAAGCCATCGTCGATCTTGGTTTTAAAGCAACGCCACTGCCCCCGTGTTTACAGACAGCCGTTTCTATGCCGAGTGACAGCTACATCAGAGCGTCGCTCCATCATGACCAAATAACCACTGACAACAACTCCCATCAGCCCCTGGGGCACAGAAAGCATGCGGCTCACTGATCTTTTCAAGTCCTTTTCGTCTGTGCCGTCACGAAGTGAGCAGCGGTGACAGAAAAAAAACATTTCTGGGGTGGGTCTTAAAAGGGCAGACTGCCTGACTGGACAACGTGTTATGTCGACAGCGTGTGGTGTGAGAGTCCGAGAACGCCACTGCTCCTACATTTCTGCAAACGATTTTACTGGAAAGCCAAGTGTACTAGGATAAACACGTCAGCAAGCAAACACACAATTGCCAAAAGAGCACTTTAAAGTGTTTTAAAAATTCAGGACACCTTCAGTATACATAAATAATCATAATAATGTGTTTATATGCTTGGAGGAGGAGAGAGGATGAAATATTAATGGGCACTTAAAAGGAGGGAGAGAGATACAGTATGTCGATGACATGGACAGGTGAGGAAGAGTGAGTCTGAGACTGATTGAACCAGGTGTATGATCCAAAACCTTCATGTGTGATCAGATAAATCACAATTACCTGTTGCTGCTGAAGGGTCATGAGGTTTGCGGCTGTGAAGTCGGAGGACGGTGTGGTGCTCTTAGATCGTACGTCTCGGTACACGCCTTCCGCTGCCACTCCGTTCTGTTTGGCTGTTCCGTTGCTCGTCGCCTCCGCTGTCCCCGCCTCTTGCATCATGACTTAAAGACCTGTTTCGAAAAGATACGGAAAAAGACACAGCTGTCAAAATAAAGCGCTGTATCTCAGACACATGAACAGACTTTTGGCAATATTTGGCTCTCCTCTTGTTTCCTAGTTGGACTGGACTTGTTTGTTTGCTGATGGTTTCCACCCACAAACGTTCATACAGTCTCTCTCTCTCTCTCTCTCTCTCTCTCACACACACACACACACTCATTCCCACATGGTAATACACTGCTTAGATCCCTTCGAGATGACACATCCGTGCGCGCACAGACCAAAAAAGGGTGCAGGTTGTGAGATATTGAAAGGCTTTGTTTCTGTTTCTCCATCTTTCAGTGAAGAGAGGGAGGAAAGGAAAGGGGGGAAACTGAAGAACAGGAACACAACCCTACAGCAAGTCTCTGCGAAGAAGCCCAAGAAAACACACTCGCTCGCAAAACAAAACACATTCGACTGAAATGGATATATTTACTCGGATGACTCCCAGAAGAGCCGCGGCCTCGATGGCTTTTTAATGGCTGACAGCTCTCGCCGAAAGTCGTCCCGAATCAAACTGTACTGCAAACATTTGCATCGCAGCTGTTGAGTTTACACCAGAATCTCAGCCTGAACATAAATAAGCACCAGCTGCGGCAAACAATACAGACTTATGGTCAATGTATTTAGAATGTATCCATTACATCAACGTCATGTGTCAGCAAGATTTTATTCTTTAAAGCCCTGGATTTTTCCGAGTATAGAATGCATGCTTATGTTGTTGGTTTATACATATTTTTCCTGCTCTTGTGTGTGTGTTCTCTTCTCTTCACGCCTAGGCACTCAGATATACTGCACATACTGTAGGACACTGGATTTCTGAAATGGGCAGGAATTCATCGCCTCATACACAAGGACCGTGTCCCAGATCGCCCAAGCGATCGGATTTATTATTAATCCCGTGCAGAAAAAAAAGGCCTTGAAACAAAAAGCTACGAACTCAAAGATAAGAGAAAGTAGAAAAGGGAATTCAGATTTGAACTACATCTTATTAATGCTAATCCACTTCTTTATAAAAGTGGTGGTCATTTCGGTCATCATCGCTACTACAATACAGTTATAATAACTACTTATTCAGACATTATTAAAGTTAGATACAAAAGTACATGTCCAATAGTGAATAAATGTTTAAACGATATTATTACAGTGCCTTGCAAAAGTATTCATACCCCTTGAACTTTTCCACATTTTGTCACGTTATGTTATGTATTTTATTGGCCTTTTACGTGACAGACCAAAACAAAGTTAACCCACAAGGCACGGGGAGAACATGCGAACTCCATGCATACACACACACCTGAGGCAGGAATCGAACCCTTGACCCTGGAGGTGTGAGACCACATTGTTGCTACACCGATATTACATTTATTACATATAATAAAGGCTATCTTAGGTATTAGAGATGAGGAAATAGATAAAGTGATGTATCAAGATTCGTTTGTGTGGCCATTCATGTATGACCACTGTGAATTTTTTGCAATTATATACAGTGGAACCTTGGATTACAAGCATTATTCGTTCCAGAAGTGGGCTCATATTTCAAAACACTCATAAACCAAATCGAATTTTCCCATAGGAAATAATGGAAACTCAAATTATTCATTCCAAGCCCAAAAAAATTAACACATAAAAATAATTAACACAAAATATTAAGTTTTTTTTTTTTGTGTTTGTGCGTGCAGGCCCCCTTCTCTCCCCCTTCTCGTTTTACACAGTTACCCTTTCTCCACTCTTTTCACACACACAGAAACACTGTTTTATCAAAAAAATAAACAAGAAATCTCTCTAATGACATTAGATTGAGCGTCACACTAACGGAATCACTGCTGTAAAGTAAAAATAAAACAAATTAACCTGCACTTTACCTTTGAAAAGAATCGCGAC
>JAQMYJ010000037.1:24465817-24559780 GCA_030014305.1 Clarias laeviceps
ACAGAGAGAGAAAATGGATTTTTAACCTCTCTAATGAGACTTGCTTTTGCTTTACACGTGCGCTGTACACACACACATACAAACATAAAATAAAATATGTTCTACACACACACACGTGGTCACAGTGTTATAGTAAACAGTACACGCGTGCACAGATGTGGATTATACCAGTGAGAGACGCGCACTAAGACCGAGCAGGTCTTAATGTATTAAAAATCTTTGCTCGTCTTGCAGAACGCTCGCAAACTGCGTTACTCGCAATCCAAGGTTTCACTGTACATTTGCATTTGAGGTAGTAAAATGTTACCATTCCTCTATAATCTTGGTGGGGGGGTGTTCTCAACTGTTCACACATTAGCAAGCAACAAATTATATGCTAAGCTTGTTTAAAATAGTAAAAAAAAATAAAAATAAATTTATTGAGCTGTGAAATTTACAGAATCGATAGACAGATATGCACCTGGGTATCATGACAATATCGTTTATACTGTATGGAGTTCGTATGTTCTCCCCATGCTTGGTGTGTTTCCACCAGGTACATCCTCCCACAGTCCAAAGACATGCAGATAAGGTTAATTAGCCAAATTGTCCATTGTGTGTGTGTGTGTGTGTGTGTGTGTGTGTCTTGCATGCTAAGCCTCCTGGAATAGGTGCCATGCCCCTGCGACTCTGTACAGGGTAAGCGGTATAAGAGATAAATGAATTAATAAATAAATATATGGAGAAAGAAAAGTTTAGTTTTACATCAAACCTATGAAATATGGTGCTGGGTAATTAAGTATCAACAACAACAGACAGGCATTATTTTAAGACACAAAGGTCAGCTGTTCTGGAATAGTTCTTGCAAGAACAGTATTGTCAAGTGCATTTACAAAACCTATTAAGCACCATGATGAAACTGGCTCTCATGAAGATCATCTCAGGAAGGCAAGACCAAAACTTACTGCTGCTGTAGAGGAGAAGTTCATTTAGAGTCACCAGCCTCAAAAATCACTAAATAACATCACTTCAGATTAGAGCCGTTATGAAGACTTTACAGAGCAGAAGTAACAGAAACATCCAATACCAACTGTTCAAAAAGAGATAATTGATCACTGTTTTACAATTTAGAAAGAAATAAAAATGAGGAAAGACCATGGAATTAAAAGGTATGTCCTTACTTTTGAGTGGTGTGTGTGTGTGTGTACAGTATGTATATAGAAAGTACATTAATTCCTGTGGAATTTAATCAAGTAACAGTAATGTAATGAAGTAATAAAGGTCTTGTTAAAGCTTTAAAACATGATTAATTAATTAAACCAAATTATTTTGTTATCTTTATGCTCATTGTCAGACTGCACCTTGCATGGACTTTCAGAACTGTTTATTCCTATTTATTCCCTACACATGTACTACTCCTTATTCATGCACTGAATTATTACGTAGGTATTTATTATTAGTGTATCAGTCAAACTATATTTAAAAGTGTATTCAGTGATCTCTCTCTCTCTCCATCTCTCTCTCTCTCGGTCTCTTATCCCTCTTTTTCTTTGTCTCCCTCATCTTTTCCAGACATATGTGTTGCCCCAGCTTGTGTCTCTGCCACAGCCACGCTCAATTATGGCATCCTCTAAACAAAAAGAGAGCAAGAGAGCCAAAAACTACGTCTGCGATACACACTTGCAATTACAAACACACGTCCCAGCTTGGGCCCAGCACCAACAAAAGCACAGGCCCAAAAAACAAAGGCGTTCACCATTTTACATTCTTCCTAAGTCAGATTTTCACATCTAAATCTAATCTATGTGCATAAATAAACGCGTGTCCATCTCTGTCGTCCGCTCTTCTTCTTATTCTGCTTCTTACAGAGGCTATTTCTTAAGCCTCGGTAAAGGAAGGCACTAATGGCTTACAAGCTTTCTGCACAGTGAATTTGAATAATTGTAAGCAAAAGGTGTAAATTTTGGAAAAAAAAGAAAAAAGGAAAAGGTGGCATCGCTAAAAAGTAATCAGGGGAATGGGCCTGGAGTTTTAATGCATGCAGAACTAGTGACCCACACTAAAAGGAAGGAAAGCTACAATGAATGCAAAGTAATGCGTCCGTGTCGTCTCTGTCTGAACAGGGCCGGCTAAAATTAACACCCAATTAATTTTCAAATTGACAAACAAATGAAAGCCATAAATCTACAGTCTCATTAACTTATGCCACCAAATAATTTAAAAGCTGCAATATTGCCACCAAAAATGTGTTATCCATCATAAGTATGAAACAGATAGCAATGAAAGAGCCTTCTGAAAAGGCATTAATATTCAGGGCGGCGTATGAATAAAAGCACCGCATGAAGACATTGTATTATTAAGCTGATTTCAATGACGCACTGGGAACGAATGCATTAACCACAACAGAACATTTTGCCATAGTTCTAGGTTAAAGAGAAACGTGTGCATGTGTCTGTTTAGGGTTTGTTTCCAAATGTTCATCGAAAAAAAAATAATAAAAACTCTCCCTTTCTTACTCTCTCTCTCTCTCTTTTTCTCTCACACACACACATAAGATATACACACAAAGGGTTCATGAGAAACAGGCCTGTTTGTTTACAAAGCATGTCAAGGCTTATGAAAAGGAGCAACAAAAACAAGAAGTGCTCTGCATTATGGAAATTCCAGAAGATTAACAGAGGCAGCAGTCGAGTGTGAAACAGACGTCCATCATCAGTTGACTGCTTTCACTGGGCGGAACGACTGCTTGCAAAACACAACAAGTGTTTGGAACAAACAGTGGATAATGCGAGGTCAAAGTTTTTGTTTGTTGACGCTTTCACAGAGTCCTCTTAATGCTGTCTGTACAGTACGAATGCACGTGAGTGCACGCACAAGAACAAACAGTGTCACATGACCGTCACATCTGACCAAAGCTCATCTGAGTCCAAGAAAACAAAAACAGCCATGAGTTATTAGATTGAGCATGATGATGATGTGTGTCTTGTGTTTGTGTGCGTTTGTGTGTGTAAATAAAACAATGTATAAAAACACCTAAAACTATTTTTCAGTTCCTGAAATGTAGGTGTAGCCCTTTAGCTGCCATAATTTCCCAGATCAGTTATAAGAAAATATAAGTGTGCGTATGTACTTGTGCATGTGTGTGTGTATGTGTGTATGTGTATGTGTGCATGCAGCAGAAAGCAAGACTCCCTCTCTCCCACCCTCCCTCCCTCCCTAATTCTGTCCCGCATTTAGGAGTTTCTTATCCAAGCGATTACAGCACGTTCCCGCTCTCCACCTGCTCTTACAGGCCTCTCTCTCTCTCTCTCTCTCTCTCTCTCCTTCAATCCTTGTTTACATCAAACCTTAACACAAACACAACATTCTTAAACGCTGGATAAGAAGACACAAAAGGCAGAGACAAAACCATGTGAACACTCACAGGCCGTTGTTTAGGTTCAGCTTGGCTGACAGACCAGACATCACAACAGCAACGCAAAGGTGTAAGAGCGTCCCAGGTTGTTTGGGGGAATTTTCATCCTCTTGTGTGTGCGCAGCTGCATTTTGGGTTACGGCATGAATCAAAAATATTTGTCCAACAGGATAAAAAAATAAAAAATAACAGAAACACACACACACATATATATATATGTGTGTATATATATGTCACTCACTCATTGTCTGGAACACCTTATTCTGTATCCAGTGTCACGGGAGGCCTGGAGTCTATCCCAGGAGACTCCATCGCAGGACAAGCACATACAAACACTCATTCACACAATACAAGCAATTTTGAAAAGTTGATTACCATAACCTGCATGTCTTTGAACTTAGAGAGGCAACCAAAGTACCCGGAGGGAACCCATTAAGCACAGGGAGAACATGCAGAGGCGGGAATCGAACCCGGTCCCTGGAGGTGCAAAGCAACAGTGCTAACCACTACACCACCGTGCTACCCATACACATTCAACTTAAATGAAAATGTGTGTGCAAAAAGCAAAAAATGCTGAAATTATCTATTTACGTGCCATGAACATACCTCATAGTGTTCTTAAACCCATGACATAAGTCATGTACTTCAACACACACATGCTGGACGAGTCGCAAACCAGACAAACCAGACAGTGATTTCCCCACACAGTATTTGAAAATTAAGCTTTAAAGGGGGCCTATTATGCAAAACAGTCTTTTCTAAAAAAAAAAAAAAAAAAAAAAAATATATATATATATATATATATATATACACACACACACACACACACTCTGAGGGAGGGAAAAGAAAAATTCCCTGCTTTTTTTATTTTTACATTTTTTTTCTGGCTGGAGTTTAAACAAGCCAGTTAGATTTTCCCACCATTGTGACCTCACATATGGGGGTACCCCTCCCCGGGCTTATTGCTCAGCTCTGCTGTTTTCTGATGGGGTGATGGTTCTCCGATGGTTCAGCAGTAGCACATTTACACATACACTAAAATGGTGCATTTATATGAGAAATGCATTAAAAACTGCATTAACTGAGAGGTATGTTACTTGGAGCATTAACACTCACTTTTTTTGTGGGAACTCTGAGACCCATGCTCTTTGATGCCAGTCAGCTCTGGCAGCATGCGGATTTCATAGCAGGATCTCAACAAATACAGCTTACTAACTACTTGCCATTGTCCAGAACAAAAAGCTATTTTTTTCCAAAAATGGCATCCATTGTTTGATATGAAGGAGTGGGGGCACAAATATGACTTGTTTACTTATAATTATGAACGTGAATCTTAATGGCATGTAAATCACATCTGACCAAAGAAAAATTGGAAATCAACAATGTGGACAACATAATGTGAACATAGCCTTAGTCTTAGATTATACTGTGGATTCTCCATACACAACAGCACTACAATGTATCCCTTAGTATTATCTCATGTCTTCCAAACAGATGAAGAATCATGCTTCTTTACTCAATAAGAACGTGAAGAGCATATTTTGATACCTCTACTGCATGGTACATGAGCAATAATCCAGACTCTTCTCATTTGTAGATCTGTCATGACTAAACAGTCTGAGTAACATGGCTAGAGCCTTGGCGCTTTTGTGAGCACGGGAACATCAGTGATCTCACTGAGTACATGAGACTTTGAAAGCTGCTAACCTGCTGACATAATCGAGGCCCCTCGTTAAGCTCTGCTTGCTGAGTAGTGTTTGTGGCACTTGTGTCCACTTACAGCTCCACATTTGGATTTGTCCCACAGAATAAAAGAATCTGCCAAATAAAGAAATGCACATGTAAAATGAGAAACCTTTAGCACGTGCCTCTAATTCACCAGATAAGGAGATCACCACTAGTATGACAGTGGAGTGAGACTCATTCATTAAGAGAAGCCTTTTTTTGTCTTTCTCTCTTTTTTCTTTCTCTTGAGCTTGCTTTCAAACCTTTTAGGGCCAACACTGGGCCACTTGCTCTAGCAAACAAAGCCTGCTATTTGTTTAATGACTGATTGCTGCCATGGTTACGGTAAACAAAGTGGAGGGGTGGAAAAGTCTTTTTTTTTCTTCTTGTGTTTATGAACAAACACGTCTTCTTGCAAAGAGCAATTTAACATTAACCAGGTGGAATGATCAACAGATTGCATAGGTGACAGTGAGGGCAGGGCTTAAGGCAAACATACTTCAGGAATGAGAGAGAGAGAGAGAGAGAGAGAGAGAGAGAGAGAGAGAGAGAGATTGTTGGGAGAACCAAGGTCGATGTAAACGTGGCCCTTGTAGAACAAACAGCTGGCGGAGAAACGGCAGGCAAACAAACAGTCATTCTCGTGACATTTGAAGAGGCATTAACGGTGGCAAAGCCCAGCTGTGCACCAGCGAGACCAGAGCTCGGGTTATCTCTCTGTTTAAGCAAAGAGTTTAACTTATTTTGAGAAATTCTCTGACCTTATTTGTCAAGGAATTACTAATATATATTTTTATTATTATTATTTTTTTGTTCTTAACTTAACTTGAGAAATGTGATAAATGTAAAAACTTGCCATTTGGATGCAGTATACATTACAATACAAAACTGAAATTGTGTTTAATAAAATGTCAATAAAAACCTAAAAGGATGGTAATGCGCTTAACTAATGTGAGTGCACATTTAAATATTTATCTATCGCCAGACCAGTTAGCATGCAAGGCCAACACTATTCACCCCTCACAATGTGGCCATGAGAAATGGAATAATGATAACAACAACCGGAGACCAAACATTTTGAGTTTAGTTTTTCAAGAATGTTTCATATTTTGAGTTCCCTCTCCATATTATTATATGGAATACTCTACGTACATGAGGCATGGCTATTATTTTTTGTGTTCAGTCTTCTCTCTGCCTCCCTCGCTGCACTCATTTCATTTATCCCTCCAAATCCATTTTCAAGATCCAAGAAACAAATGACCGAGGGGCTTTGCACATATTTATTTCACATTGAGGGGTACGTAATAGGATCCTCAAGCGTGAAATTTAGACTCAAATGTATTAACGGCGCATCTACACAAAACAGGGCCGCAACATCCTGTAACATCGTACGCTGCGATTCATATAAATACAGGCCTATTATCACGCCACAAGCTCATCGAAATAAACGGTAAAAATGCCGGGTAAAGGCACGCAACTCCAGGGGAGAGGCTAAATAGATACATAATTTTAGGAGATGCATGAGATGAGTTTCTGTCTCTTTACCATAAATCTGTGCTTGACGTACAATTCAGAGAGACGGAATGAGGAAAGAGAGACCTGTCGTGATGAGACAGTAATGGAACGTAGCAAAGTAAGGCAGGCCAGGGTATTTTTAGCACAACAGCCAACAGAGACTGAGGTAAATAAGAGAAGGACTAATGAGTTTTAATGGCGGCGCTACCGGAATGGCAAGTCCAAGATGTGGGACTCAAATCACAAGCGGGTTACAGTGTCCTCCCGAGCCTCTCTCCTTCAAGCGACTTTGATCACTGCTGTTCGCATGCGACTTGGGATTAACAGCGCCCTAGCAAAGAGGACATGGACATTCGTTTTTCAGGCAGCAGTGCATTCTGGGGGAAAATAAGGCCTCGGTCAATATCCCAGAAGCGCGTTTGGTAAAATCTGAGCTGTCAAAAAGACACGAACAAGCTTGAGGAAAAACACGACTATCTCCTGTCTCCTGTGAGATCATGCAAATTGCTTATTGTTTGATATTTAAAATTGTGCCATATACATATATTTTTTAATCATCACTCCACAAAATTCATACACAGAACCCTCCCGTGGGCACTGGACTTTTGGGGGTGGAAGTGTGTCGTTTGAGTTTTCTTGGGAAGCATGGTTCAGCTTCCATGAACTTTGCCTAATTAATACAGTGAGACTGGTGTATCACAGGGAACATATTATTAGCAACACTGTCTTGGGGACTAAGTTGCACAGTTGCACAGCTCTGGTGTCAACGAATTTAAAATGAAATAAATAATACATTAAAACAGGCATTGTAATTGAGGCAGAGAACCATTTGTCTTAAAACCAGGTTGACAAGAATGGTGGCATACTGGCATGTCAAGCTGAGCAATGCGGGAACATTTACATGACGACTGATAGGGGAGCATTTCGAAAGATGAGCATGCAAGGTATGCGCATCAAACTTACCGGAATTCCACGATGAAACAGAGCAGGACAAAATTGTCTAAAATTGCAGTCCAAATATCACCAGGGTTATTTTTACACCTAGTCTTCAGGACAAAGTAGTAGCTACAACATGTACGACAGACTATAGGATTATCCATTTAACATTCCGCTGAACGGTGATGGAGAGAAAGTAACATGTTGAAGAAAGTTTAATTGAGAGCTTTGCTCTATGACCCATATCATACCGAATAGGTTGTTTGTGAAAATGAAAAAGCGCTGCTGAATCCGATAGCTCACTGTGGCGCTCCGGCGCAGGTGCCTGTCTCTCAGCTGTTTGTTTGGAATTGCTCGCACGACGAGATAAAGAGGGCCATTGATTGCCTGACACAATCATTAACCTTCATAAACAAATAATGAGGCGGAAATGCGACTCCTGGTTTGTTAGGATGCTTATCTGGTCTCGAATAGTTACTTTTAATGTTTAACGTGAACCTGATTGTTCTGCTTGGGAGATTCACGTGTGTAAGCTGCTACTCGGCTATAAACAGCAACGAGTGTGTGAAAACGTGTTAGGGTGGGGAAAGCAACTTCTTTTATGGAAATAGCTCTTTTGCAAGCAGTGTACTGTATGTATGACAAGAAAATTCTTCCAACATATTCGTAGAGTGGCTCGACTGTAGTGCAACTGTGGAAAAATGAAAGAAACATCAGCAGGACCTCTTCTTAACTGAATATGACTCAATTTTCAGGTAAAAAAAAAAAAAAAAAGATAAACCACACAAACAAGTACAAAGTTTTACAGTTTTACAGCTTCACAGTTAGGCATCCGTTGAACATGTTACAGCAACAGATTAGGCTACTTACGGCTCCCATTTGGCACAACTGAAATCAGTCCCCGGGAGCTAAGAGAGCAAATCTGGCCATTGTCTCTACATACAAGGGGTGGCATACACTGTCAATCACAGAAAGAAGAAAACCAGAAAGAAACTAGCCTTTGAGCTCTCACTTTCACACAGAACTCAGCTTTCCTCCAAGTGTCCTGCACCACCCTATGACACTCTAAGCACACAAGACTTCACCTTCCCTAATGGTAGCTATCATGGAGGCTATCAGTAAGATCTTGCCATTACAAATAATAAAGGCTATGGGGAGAATAAAAAGCACAATCCTGTTAAGCTAGACATACACATCCATCGTTTATACACACAGGGAGGCCTGGAGCCTACCACAGGGAACTCAGGCTAAAAGGCAGGGTACACACCCGCGATGGGGTGCCAAGCACTCACAGGGAACACGCACACACACTCTTTCATAGACTATGGGCCATTTAAAAATGCCAATCAAACTACACCGCATATCTTTGAATTGTGTAAGGAAACTCCAAGCACACAGACTGGCAGAGAGATTCAACATCCAACCATCCAACCAAGGTGCTGGGCATAAGGCCTCCATGCTGCCTGTTTTTATATTTTATAAACAGCAATATTTTTCTCTTGCTCTAAATTTATTATTTAATTCATTTATTTAGACTAGAAACCTCAAGTGAGAATAAAGGGCTTAACATCTATTTACGTGATTACATTATAAAAAACGTTATCTTTTCCCATCATGAAAGCACAAAAAGGGGGGAAAAAAAAGAATGTAAAAATTCTGTAGTGAGTGTCCATCCCGTCAAATAAAATTCAACCCACGGAGGTCCAGCTGATGAGTTGAATAAAGGCTTCTAAACTCCGCAGTGCTCAAGAACTGACATTCTCTAGATGTAAAAATCTAAAGCCTGAGACATCCATGTCATTGGTTTAGCAGCTGAAGCGATGCACAAAGGCACTGAAGGGCTAAACACTGATGGCTTGTATGAATCCCACATAGCCTGTAACAGAAGCTGCTTTTTTTTTAACAGCTCTTTTTTGTTGTGTTAAATACAGCCCGTGTCAGGAAGCCGCCTTGCACCCATAAAGCAAGTCCAATGACAACGTACAGTAGGCGCTAACACAAGGACATAGTTCATCATGACATTTTGTGCAATTCCCGTCTGATTAGGGTCATTATGCCGGAGCCCTGATTTATGCTGTCATTTCCTCTCGGCCCAGCCCGCATCAATGAATCTTAATGAATTGGTAAATAAGGGTGAGGATTACACTCCGAGACACCGAAACATCCCTCTTCCTCCACCCCACCAGATTTATGGAGCCAATTAGAGCCGAACAGAGAAAATTGGTTGGCGGGGAAATAATATTCTTGATGGGGCGAAATGGCAGGAAAGCGTTCGCTCTGAAGGGCAAGCGTGTTGTCGGCGTGAAGTCTATAAAACACGCGATCACTTTCGTGAAATACAAAAGAAAACTGGGAGGCATGCTCGCCTGAGACGCTGTTTTATAGCAAAACAAAAGGGAACTCGTCGCCCTAAAACGCCAGTGAATGAACATGGGCTCACTTTCAGTCATTATAAAGGAGAACGCCTTTTGCTAAAATTTTTTACGTGAGCTTGTTGACAGCTACCTCTGAAACGGAACCTGTGAAGAGACTCAGAACGTTTGAGAAGAAAATGCTTTGCCTCCCAATCCATTTCCCATGAAAAGAGCACGGGACAAAAGATGAGGCAAATTAAGATGCAGAGTTTTATCGCAGATGCATTACGGCCCTGTCACGTTAAGGTAAAAGGAGTTTGATAAACATACACATGCTGCTTGTCCAGTCGCTCTGATTCATGTCACGGCACATGAATCTCGCTCGTCATGATCAAAACAATGGTCTGCAACAGAAAGACTAACTAGCATGCTGTTTTAGCACTTTAATGTTTTACACATCAGGGCAACAAAGACGAAGGAAAACAAGAATAAAAAGGCAACAAAAGCCTGGCAAAGAATGTAAAATGTATAATAATGTAAAGAATGTGACTTTACAAACACGAAGGACACAGTCAGGCGTGTTAACGAGGGCGCTTTATGCGTTACACACTGCGAGTTGGGTTTGGAGTGTAGCTTCAGCTCTCGACATCAAACAAGGAGGCCCTGTTATTAGGCAGAAAGCTGAGAGAGAGAGAAAGAGAGCGAGAAAGAGAGAGAGCGTGAAGAGGAGTGGAAAATTAGAACTGAAACCGAGCAGCAAAGAGACCTCTAATTTACTGGCATGTACAGTATGCAAATGAGATTACTCTCCGCTTAACAGCATCGTTTATGTCCATATTAATGGCATCATCATTACAGGGACTCAAATTAAATTACGCCGTAATTAGCATATGAAAGTGATTGGTGAAAGTTTAAAACAAATACCCAATTTTCCTTAATGAAGAGCTGTAATCAGTGTGTGGAGACGCGGAATGAAAACAGGCAAAACAAATATGTGTTTTCATCGGGGAGGGCAATGACAAGCGGCTCTGTTTGAACTCACAACCCAGACAACAATTTCTGACACAGCTGCTTGACGTGCTTGTGAGTGTGTGAGCGTGTATGAGTGTGTATGTGTGTAGGAAAGACCTTCACACCCTCAGCTTTCATTTCCCAAACATGCTCTGATCAAAGGTGCAATTTTCCCACACTCGCCACTTTGGGAGCTAATCAATAAAACACTAATCACTTCACGCCTGATCTGGAGGAAGAGGATGAGAGAGAGAGAGAGAGAGAGAGAGAGAGAGTGAGAGAAAGGAGAGCAAAAGTGTTTATAAAATACAGTTAGATAGAATATACACTGTAAATATTGCATCACCTCAGCTCCATCATAGATTTATCCATACTAATGATATTATTATTAGACTGTCAGAGGGAACCTCCCTAAAGCTCATCCAGACCTGACCATCCCTCAGTTCACTCTTTCAAATCTTTTTTCATAATAAACCCATCAGACTTGTAAAGAGAAGACAGATTTCAGTAGATTTTATTGGGCTACAGCCACTAACCCGTGCCCACCACACCAGCCTTAACCATGCTTCACATTTAATGGTTTGTGTACAGATGCCAACCTTGAGACTGAGACCTTCCTGGTGTGTATGAATAAAGTATTGACCATGCTGAGGTCAGCCGCAACACCGGTAACAGACATTAGGCTACTATTATGTTTTTTGTTGATAATTATGTTTGAGGTATTTTTTTTTAACCAAAAAAAAAAAAAAATAATATATATATATATATATATATATATATATACACATATATATATATATAAATAAGAAAAAAGATAACCTTATGATTTACTGGATTACCCGATGTTTTGTCACACAGATAAAAGAGTAACATCTAGCAACTGATATATTTTTTTAAATTCTGCTCATTATTTACATGCAGTATGCTGTGGTGGTCTTTGTAACTTGTTCAACAGAGAAACAAGCGTGTGAAAATTTATAAAGAATGTAAATAAGATATTAGTTTGCAGAAGTTTAATTTATCATAACATGATAGATGGTATACAAATATGTGATTTCTCCTGGATTTGGTGGTGTTTGCTTCTTAGCTCATTCAGTGCTTCTGTTGCAAATAACGCTAACTAATACTGACATTTCAAGCTTTCCAATTAATAGCTAACAAACTGTTCTCGGGTTGAATCCAACAAAACAGTGTACAATGGAAAGCTAGTGCAAAATGACCAAACAAGTAGGGTGTAAAAGGACATGTTCCACACACCAAGTAGTGCACTTGTTCAGGGGACAGAGACAGATTTGGGATATCATGTGCAAAAAGTCTACATGATGGAAATCCTACATGATTTCTGAAAATCGTGTAGCAGTAGGTTAAGTTTTCACAGAGTGAAATTTCACTACTTATCACGAGCCAAAGCGGAGCCATGCACTTTATCAGAGACTCTTCAAAATTCAAACAAGTGACATTTTATTCATTGAGAAATCCATTAAAGACTGTGTTTTCCAAGAAGTATGTAAATGACGAGCCTTTCAAGGTAGAGGCAGGGCAGATTCTCCTCCATCAACTAATGACGGCGCTCATTACATGCAGGTGAGCGAACGAAATGAAAGCGGTGTCGTGTGCGACGTGCGCTAGCCCTCTTTTCTGTTTAAATCCCTATGAAATGCTAATATCTCACTTCTAATTAAAGGATACTAAGTCCAAATGCACCTTCACGCCTGCTAGCCAGCAACATAAATTTTGCCCCCCTCCCCCTTCACTCCAGCAAGGCTCCTGACTGCAATCCATTAATTTATATTTAATGTACGCTTGCTGTTTGAGCAATCTTCTTTAATACTTCTATTTCTTTTGAGTTCAAGTTTCGCTTTTTTTAATTCATACTTTTTCAGCCTTTAATTTGCAAGGTCCATATGTCTAAAAAATTTTTGCAATCTCTCTCTCTCTCTCTCTCACACACACACACACACACACACACACACACACTGAGGTCTCCTTGTAAACAACCGAAAAAAGGATAAACCGGTCTCGCCTCATACCACCCTCTACACACTTACCATGTTTACACGTCTGAAGCCATAAACATGTTTACAAGAAAAAGCTGTCACCATTCTCAGAAACTGACCTTGAGAAATCAGCAAACAACCAGCACAGCAAGTTCATAAAGGGCATGTAGACAAGTGTAGGATCAACACCGCTCTGCTTAACACACACCCAAACCTTTTTATTTATTTATTTTTTGTCTGGGATGGCGATGTTTCTGCAACAGGCAAGTTATTTACACGACATGTAGAAATTTATTAACTTTTGTATCGTCGCCGAATTAAAACACCTTCGCTAATGGATGGTGTGAAATAGGGTGTAATTAGGGCCATGGTTTTATAGCCACTGTTATCATGGTTACTGCTTACAATTTTGTAATGTCAAAATCAATACAGGTTACTTAGGTCTCGTCTGTTTCCGTGCTGTGAAATGACAAGAATTTATCTAATGTGCACTTACTGAGCCTGTTCACGAAGGACAGCACCTGCAAGTAAGACAAGTACAAGGCCACTTCTTCTATTATATCACGTTCTTTACTGGTTTCATCATGCACAATTCAATCTCTTGTTATTTTGTATAAAGCAATTATTACATGTACTTAAACTGAATCAATACCAGGAGTTAACTAATATTGGGCTTCACTTTCAAGTAAATTGCCAGTTCTAATGGGTTAAAGCAAGGGTGTTCAATCTTATCCACTGCAGGCTTTCTCTCTTGTAAATCATTAGTAATACTGGTGTTCATTAAAATATTCCTTCATTCATTCATTCAACTTCTATACCACTTATCCTGTACAGTGTCGCTGGGGCCAGGAGCCAATCCCAGGAGACTTACACTATGTGCAATTTGGAAACACCAAGTAACCTACTCTGTGTGGATTTGGACTGTGGCAGGAAACCGGAGAAAACCCAGTAAACACGGGAAGAACATGCAAAATCACACAGACATGAGGGGGAAATCGAACCCTCAACCCTAGAGATGTGAGGCCACACTGCTAACCACTATGCCAAAAATGTCAAAAATATTAAAAATAGATTTAAAAAATTAAATAATAGCAATGTATTAATAGCAAGACTCTATACATGTTACATTCTCGTCCCCCCAAATGTCTAATCCTACACTCGGCCCTGACGGAGCCCAAGATGAACTGATTTAATGAATTTAAATCCTGCATTCACACTGGATCTCTGTGAAGAAAACCGATGAGACCTGCATTAATGGAAAGATTGTCAAAAGTTTTGAAAAATAAAAAATAAATAAATACTCCACCAATCCCTCAATACATATTTAATCTTTAAAAGCATCAACATCACAACAAATATTAGGCTTGATATATATATATATATATATATATATATATATGCAAAAAAGGCTCATATGAATAGTCAAAATATTATTGTACACATATTTTGACTATTCATAAGCCTTTAAGCTTTTTTCCCCTGACCTTTCCACTCTTTTTTTCTTTCAGCTGAATTCCATTAAAGATTATGCCTAATTGAAAAACTTACTTGTTTTGAGTTTAGCATAAACTATTGTAACTAAATAAGAAAACGTTCATGGGGTTTCAAACACAGTATACAGTATTCAAAATCTCTGCACTGTGTAAAAAAACCTAAACATAAATCCTCAAAAGTCCAATCCGTTTAGAAACCAAGAAAACGATATGTTCACAGAATAACTCAAAATCTGCTGCGTTAATCTCCAGTTCAACTGGTATTATTAAATCACTCTGAAAGATAAGCTTATATATGATGAAGTATCTGATCTTCAGCTCAGGTTATGGAGATTGACATTCGACATTCCTCAGTGTCCCAGAATGCCATTCAGCTGCTGCTTCAGATAACTCTGGGTAAATACCAGAGGCATGAGGATTTTGGAGCCAGGGTGAGGCTAGCCACATTTTTAAGCCACAAAGACGAGGAGAAAGAGCATAAGCTTTATGCCAGTTGTGCACCCGAGACGTGATAAACTGCTTGGGGGGTATTCAAAAGTTTGTAATAACAGTTCCTTGAAAAAGGAGCTTCTGTGAACTTGTCATCAAGGAAAGGGTACGGATCTGAAAGATCAGTTTCAACCAAATGATTTAAGACTACATCTGTTCCGGAGCAACTACGCTTCTAGAATGCAGAGTGGAAAGACATTGCTCGGAGGTAAAAGCAATGGGAAGAAGGGCAAAAATGTGTATGCTGTATCACTGCTGAGAAACACTGTAAAGAGACAATTAGATTCTGAAGTACTGATGAGACTTTCACGTATAGAGAAAGAACTCTCTCTATATGTGAAAGCCTCACTAGTACTTTATGGAGAGAGAAAGAGAGAGAGAGAGAGAGAAAGAGAGAGGTCAACAGTAAAACAATAAAACACATGGCCAAGAAAGAAGAGACTAAATATGACCAGGGTCTGTGTGATGATTCACTAATACACAAGCAGGGCACCAGTGAAAAGACGTGACATTGAGTTTTTATTGTCTAAGTGGCAGTTTGAGTGCTGCATTTTCCCTGCTCCGGCCCCGAGCCTCTACCCTCACGGCTTTCGACAGCCAGATAACCATATTAGGACACGTATAGCAAAGTAAACAATAACACCGTGGCAATGAGATGGAAATTTCTTTTTCACCTAATGGTGTTTGTCATTGCTTGACTTGAGCTCCTCGGCTCAGGAGGTTTGTGTTTATGAAAAAACAATGATGAGATCTTGACGTCGCGCAGACGGAATTAGCTTCATTCGAAAAGAAAAAAATTATGTCTTGCTTTAATTCAGAGCGAAAAAGGAAGTATTTTTTATTAGTCAAGAAATTATGATACATAGTTTAACATTCATTGCTATTAGATTACAGTAAGACAATGACAAAAAAATCATTGTGTGTATGATGAGACAAGTCCTATTTTAATTATTATTTAGAGATAGAACCCTATCTAAACCAGCTTTAATGTCTTTGTACACTCTAGCATTAAGATTTCCCTTCTGTGAAATTAATACACCCAAACAACATCGTGCCCCTGTGCCTAAATGACATCAACCTCACTGAACACCTTTAGTATAAATTGGAACGCTGCTTGAACACCATGCCTGACCTCACTAACGTTTGACCTCACTAATTGTGGCTGAATGGGCGCAAATCCCCTACAGACATGCTCCAAAACCAAGTCAATCTAGACAGCCTTATTACATCAGCAAATATGGAACTGGACTAAATCTGGTTTATACAGGTTTGATATGGTCAGGTGTCCATGCTCTGTGATATAGAGAAACACAAAGCATGTACTGTATGTGCTTATCTTTAGATAAGCTGTCTGACAATAAATTATTTCTGAATAGTTTAAATAGAAGTCAACTTCACAGCTGTCGAATACCGTCATGCTCACACAAAATGCAGTGAATTAAGAATGTTATGACTCAAACTTCAATGTGCGAGTATCTGATCTACCAGCCGGCAGTTATTTTTTTCGTGAGAAATCTTAATTTTCAGAATGGTTCGCTACATTCCTCTGTAGCATAAGATCCAGTTCAAAGACTAAAGAAATTAATCTGGCTATAAGTAACAGTTCAATTGTTTTTTCTCCCTCTTGAAGGCAGTCAGAAACTAATTGTGTTAGAGAGTCTGGAGTCTGTGCTGTCTTTGTGCTCCTTTTTGTGCTGGAGTTCTTTCTGATGGCATTCAGTCCAGCATCAAGCTGTTTCTTAACTTCAATCATGTCTCTTCATTATACACACACACACATACAAATTTAATAAGCAGGGAAGTGGTTTCTCAGGTAGTTGAGGCTGTGGGTTGCTGGTCAGAGGTTCGAGCCCTGCCAGTACTGGGTATCCATTGCACCAGGCACTTTACCTTGTGATGGAAAGTAAGACCCACTGATAGAAAAGCTGGTCTACATGAACTATTTTCAGAGGTTAGTATTTTTTTTACTTGGACAGATTTAGCTTTGAATTGTTATCTAAACATCGTCTGCTGGGCGTTTTCGATTAAATGCCGATGTCTCGGCAACATATTGCCAATTAGCAAATGCTCTCCATACTACATCTTGCCACAAAGGATGATGATGCCCATCCACTAGACCACTGAAATACGCACAAACAAAAATACTTAATGAATACTCCAGTAAAGAGAGCGATCTAAGATCCTGCCTTTCTGCCCACTTCATCTAAACATGTTCTTGTTTCTCCTTTTCACTCATCCAACACTTTCACAATCAGCACTACTCAAGTTACCACAGACTTGAGGAAAAATTAAGAAAAGCAAAAATTCAACCTGTGCTGCTGTCTCTGCGATCCCTGTCCAGAATGCTTTATCACCCTCCCTCCCTCTTTCTCTGTCTCTCTCTCTCTCTCTTACACACACACTCACATGCATACGCGCATGTTCAAATGCAAGCTGTTTATTTACATAACATTCAGTCTATTCCATTAAGCAGCTGCTCCAGGTGCTTTATCCGTAAAAGGGATTTTGCTTCCCCAAATAGATGCGGAGGCGCCGGAGAGCTAAAATGTTATTTGTTGAAAGCACTTCGTGCTCAATATAAACTAAAGAACAACAAATGCCAAAGTTAATGAGTTTTCATGGATTGCAAGCCGTATTTGGAGTTTGTCGTATATTTAAAAAAAAAATACTCCACTACATGTTTGTGCATTCCTCATACATGTGCACATACAGTTCCTTTACATACATTAGGTTGGACAAAAAAAAAAAAAAAAACTGGAAAAAAAATAAAATAAATAACAGCACAGATCTAAGGAGGTTCCATCAGACCAAAAGTGTGAGAAAAAAAACAAAAAACAAAAGCTTCTTTTTGCACTCCAGACTGCTCGTGGTCACAAAATGCATGTGCAAAGCAACTGATATTTACATCGCTCTCTTTGCAATTTGTGGTTTAAAATCACTGTGAAATGTTCGAAAATGTCAGCCATAGTGCAAACAAAGAGGAAACGTCTTCATTTGGGAAACGTGCGATCGTTGCGTGTTAATACAGGTAACTGGAGTTTTTCTTAAATAAAGCCTCTCGTGTCCCTAAATAGTGTGATGCACAGAACTATAGTCGATACACATATTGGTTTCTGGCTGGTTTAAAGGAAAGGCAAAACTAAGCAAAAAAAAAAAATCCCTGCAATTGATGCAAAATTGATGCATTCATGACATATGTAGCATGATCAAAGTTCCCAGAAAAACATAAGCAGCACAGATGACAAGCATAACAAGATAATGTCCCTAAACAGCTGTTTCACCGAGGTCCTAAAATGGTCTAGCGGTACAAGAATGAATTAAAAAAAAAAACACAGAGCTCAAATGTAGTCAATTCCTGCAGGAAAATGATGCAGCTGGCAGCATCACCTATACCGCTCCAGGGAGCATGCGCAGCTTCATAAACTAACTCACACTTGGTTTATTGGGCCGGGTAAAATCACAGGTAAAATAAGCTGCTGTTTATTGCCCAAACCTTAGTAAAGAAAATGTAACAGGGACACACGTTTGTCTAACACAAAACGTTTAATTTAAACACTGCTATATCACCTTCTTTCTCCAACTTCCATGTTTTAGACAAACCATGACATACAGAAGCCTCTTTCACATTGATTTTTAGAGAACCTTAAAGCCAAAAAAAGAACATCTACACTGCCACCCCAGCATTAATAAACTACACTTGCTTACACTTGTTACAATGCTTACAATTCGCAATACAGTCTGTTGAAATAGCACATTATGCAGTTTGGATGTTGAGCGAAAACTTTTTTGGGGCTTTTTTGGGGATTTGTGGGCTACTATGGTGTAAGCACAGTGGTCAAGTTAGTTTGCATAGCACACTTATTGTTCATTTTCAAATCAATACATTTCTACTTTCCCCATTTGCTCCAGCTAGAACTGCTTTTGTACATTTAGGAGCCATGATGAGAAAATTAAGCAAACGTGTAACACTCCAAAGATGAGTGAACTTGGTGCACAAGAGACATGAGATGTGTGTGAGAACTTAGCTTCTCACACACATCTCATGTCTCTTGTGCACCAAGTTGTGTGTGAGAAGCTAAGATGTCTTTGTTTGGTTATGTCCACTACTTTGTAATGAAATTTCTGAACTAAGTTACAACCTTATGGCACAACAAGCATATGCGCAGTCAGACGATGCATAAACAGATGTTAAACGCCATATCCCTATAATATGATGAGATGCTGCGTACAGCTACCGAAGTGAAACTAAAACTAGTAGAGAAGATGTATGATGCTGTAAACTGAACTTTTTGTTTTGTTAATAATGCTTCTCGTGATTGTTAACAATTTAAAAAGGGGTTGTGTGCAACCCTTTTCATTGATCTAAGTGAACTACAAAATCACTATCAAAGGATGAGTTTACAATATTTGTTTAATTAAAACTCAACCAACATATTACTGATACTACAGTGCAGACTTAAAAAACCACAAACACAAGTGCAGACTGATTTAGCCAGTGTGACAAAACTGTGAGAGGTGGAGTTATATTGTTTTTTTCAAAAATCACACACAATTCACACTTACATAACCAAAACAATTGTGACATAAAATTTCAGGATTTAGGTTTTTATCACAGTTGTGACTCAAAAAAAGGCACACAATATTCTCTCTGTTTGCATACTTCTAGCTTCATTCGAAAAAGGTTGTTTTTCTTAAAAATGCAAAAATGGAATTATCCCATGTTGCTGTCAAACTGTTCACATGGATACAGTGCTCTTTTAGTTAAATTGCACATTTAAGCCTGCATTCCAGTTTCACACATAACATATTTGTTGTGCAGAATACAAATTACATCTGAAAACAAGCACAAACAACTGGTCTCTGGTTCCAGAGTTGTTGTTTTTTGGCCGGCTGGATTTCACTTTTATCTTTCTAAAGACAACTAGTCAGTTAAAAGAAAAGGCTGCCACCCCAACTCAGCTCTGAGATTATGCCATAGAAACAGAACATCATCACTCGTGTACACACTGTCTCGAAGTCTTTTTTTCTATGACTGCAGAATTAATTAAGTTGCATGTTGGTACATGAACTAATAGGTCTGTGATTAGGGTTAGTTTAAGCCTTTGGAAAGTAGAAGAATGTATCTCATGACTGATGTCTCATTTTTGCAGTACTGCCAAGTTCATATGATTTAAACTGAAGGCATGTGTCAAAGCAGACGACTGCACAGCCAAAGATGTAAGAATAAAAAATTTAGAGGATTTCTTTGACCTTTACCAAGAAATACCCATTTAAAGCATTGCATTAAATGAATTTATCACTAAAGCCAAAATGATTGGCATAAATGAAACCCAGCAAAATTGTTAAACAAATAAATAAATAACCTTACCCTGACATGGTTAATCTAGTCAAATACACGACACAAAGCTGATGCAAGAGACTATGCTGCATGTTTTTTTTTTGTGTGTTTTTTTTTTAAAGACATAGTGTTATTCACTGCCTGGCCCCCATTTTTTTTTTAATTGCCAAAATTGCCAAAGGGGCAAATTATTGGCCTACATCAAGCAAAGAAAATATTAGAATTATTAGACTTGGGTTAAGAACTGTCCCATATATTATTATAACATCGAAGGCAAATGATGAACCATCAACTTTGAAAAAGAAATGTGAACAGAAAAAAAAAAAATCATAAACCTACCATGATTTACTGAGGTCACTTAAAGGCTGCATCATAACTGATGGTAGAAATCACAGCTTACAGGATTGGGACTAAACAGCTGTGTCGCCAAAAGTACACCACTTGTGAGAATAATCAGACAAAAAAATCTTCAATTTACTAGACAGCATAAAAGGTCATGGAGTCTGTTGAGTCCGGAGCGATAAGCATGTCAGGGTAAAGAGGGAAGTGCATGAAGTGGTACACCCATCATGCATACTGCACACTGTACAAGCCTCTAAAGGCAGCGTTATGATCTGGGTTTGCTTTAGTTGGTCAGGTCTAGGACGCAGCAACATTACATGGATATAAAATAAAGTCAGCTGACAACCTGAATGTATTGAATGAAAAAGGAAAAAAATTGAGGTCCACGCCATTATCAAAGCCGGGCAGTGTGTGTCTCCTAACAGTATAGGGACAATGTTAAAAAGGCAGGCAAAGAGACACAGGGTAGAATTAGCATGGACATTTCAGATGAATGTGCTGATACATACAAATAAAAATGATTGATTTTGGTAAGAAGCAACAAATAAACCCTAGATTATTACATCCTGGTTTTCTTTTGCATTTTTGCAAAGTTCTTCAGTTTATGAGTAAATGGATGTGTGGTTGTAGTCAGGTGAAGGAGGCTGTTGATGAATAAACATGGCGGTTAGGCAAGCATGATTATTTAAATCCTGCCCCATCACTAAATCAAGGCGACATGAGAAAGTAAAAGACAGAAATTGTATTATCATTTACCAAACACACACACAAACACAAACACACAGTCACAAGAATACCCACACCAACAGACAACATGTTTCCTTTGTACTTCCCTCCAAGTTCCTGGAAGCTGCTCCTCTAAACACTCACACATGTTGATCGTAAAAGAATATTCTGAAGCTACACAATGCAGAACAAACTTGCATCTTTGATAATCTACCCAGTTTGCTCTTACAGTGGACAGAATCTGGTCTCTGACAACAAACCCATGCTACAACCTAACCACACTCGGGAATATCCGCACTGTTTAGAAGAGTAGAAGAGGTACATATTAATTATTATAAAATTGGATGGTAATTATGTATGTGTGTGTCTGAAAGTACAGTCCCTGCTCCTGCTACAGATTTCTTTCTCTTTAACATTGGCTTAAGTGAAAAGGCGGGAAAAAAAGCAGTGATTTATGGCTGTGTGTCTGGGCCGAACAAAGGCGCGTTTCCCGCCGGCAGCTGATCTCTACGCCCTTCCGAAATGCTCAGTCCGTTTGTTTGTACAGGGAAGCTGGAAAGTCAGGTGGAGTGAATTACAATTAAGACGATTTACTGGTGAGAAATGACACGGTGAGAAAGACAGACGGGAAAGGGAAAATGGCAGATGAGCGCTGTGTAGTATTTCAGTATGCGGCTGAAAGCAGGAAAGGCGAGGGAGGTACAGACAGTATGAGTGAGCAACAGACAGACAGACAGACAAAGAAAGAAAGAAAGAAAAAAAGAAAGAAAGAAAGCAGACTACAAGAGGATGTAAGGGTGTGTGGAGATGTGGGTTTAAGAGTGAGTTCGTGGGAAAGCATGGGAAGTCTAGGCCCTACCCACAATGCTATGCAAGCCAGAACACAGATACACAGACACACATGGTGCCTCTGATATGTGAAAAGCCCCACCTCACCACTTTGGTTAGATCAGTCTGACTGTCACTTGCCTGGGACTGGTCCATTCTGAGACAGTTGTAGGTGGTTAGACAGACGCATCACCTCTCATCATATATTATATACAGTATAGGAGACACAATATTGCAGCAATGGTGTCTGTTCAGGTTAGAAAATGATATATATGCACGAAAATGTGTTAAACCAGTGCAACACTTTATAAAAAAAACTATTTTATGTTTATTGTCAGGTGGTGAACATTTTTAACAATCATAAAACTGGCTTACTTACTTACTGACTTATCATTATGATTGTGGTAGAAACCAAACTAATAAAAATGTAAACATGTAATATATTACTCTTTCACAAATTTTATTATTTATTATTATTATTATTTTTTAAACACACCAAAGCAATTAATAAAAAGCAAGCCATGAAGTCCAGAAATCTCTTATGAACAAATGATGTCCTATTTATTCCTGTGCTAAGAAAAAAAGCCAAACCACCTGACTACAAGTTATTCATTAGACCACAGGTTCTAGATCCTGGTCCTGGAAGACCACTCATCTGGAGCATATTAGCTGATCAGCTAATTCACCACTCTCACTGAGTTTAAGAGTGCATTAGAGCAGAAGAAATAATAAAAATCTGCACAGCAACCTGCACATTAAAACAACTCGATACTCGCCCATGCCCTCTCCCTCACCAATCAATTCATACTAATAAATAAGCTTTTGTTTACCTTCTTCCAAGGACTCGCTTGCTTGAAGCTGTCTTCTGTTACAGCTCTTGGAGTTCAGCCTTCTCGTTCTGTGGGCAGACCAAACACAAACGAGTGTTTATGAATGAATAATTACTGTGCCGAGTCTGAAAACACCTGTCAGCTCTGAAGCCCATCAAAGATTCTGATAGAACTGTGCATGTGTGCTGGGTCAAGATGCATTGAATTATGAGTAGAGGTGTAGTTATGATCATCAAGAAGAGATTTTCACATAGGGTTCAACTCTCAGTCTGAAACTCAGTAGCTCTGCTTGTGTTTGGTAAAGATCTGCCAGGGGCTTTCAGCATCAACAGGTATTCAGGAACTCTTGGACAGAGAATCGCTTCAACTTCGATGCATTATTTTTTTCTTCTTTTTCTTCTTTTTTTTTTAAATGACTAACGCATCAAAACAAAACACTGTGCGAACTGGAGCTTTTTATTATCAATGTTGCGGACTGTCTTTCCAGGAGAAACAAATCAATAAAAGTCTGAACAAAAGGACGCCGAAATGGTTTTTGAAGAAAACAGAGACACGCAGTCACACTGGATGGAGATTTAAAAAAAAAAAAAAACTTTACAGGAGGAAAGAAACTTGTCTTGCTCTAACTTCTGTGTGTGTGTGTGTGTGTGTGTGTGTGTTGATTACTAATTTCTAGGGTCATAGGGTACACCTAAGGACGTTTGGTCCGTTGTGTGCTGGGATCCGAGCAAACACAGTCTAGCTTTACGTACTGCTAGTAAATTTTCAAATTTATAATATTGAAACAGACAGCACGTCTCTGAGCAAAACATTTAAATATCACTTATTTAATATTATTTAAGGAAATTTGCCCAGGTATGAAAAGGTTGAAAAGACAGGTTTTCATAATAAGTACAAATTTCCGGGTAGAATTATGTCGGCACATTCAACACACGAAGTGGGAAACTGGACGTTCGGGTTTTGTTAGAAATGTGCTAGGCGGTTAACTCGGATGAGTGAAGGATATTTTCCTTCTAGAAACAGAAAAGCATTTAAGATTTAACAAACGAACATGTTTGCATGTTGATTAATCTTAAGCTAACACTTAGATATAAAGTTTAATTCATTTAAAGGTAAGAAGTTTTACTGTATGTTTTGATATCTGTTCATAAACAAAGAAAAACACAGATTTAGAATTAATACCCCAGTTTCTACCACAATATAAGTTAATACCACACTCTATCAAGCAAGACAGGTTGCACGGGTTGTACAAAAATAGTAGCAAACCATCATTTAAAATGGCAAATATTTAAATTAACCATTATTTGCACTATTTTAGCATTATAGAGAGCACTGCTACTGTTCGTAAACAACTTACTACCTAGATACATCAACGTTGATATGTTTCTGTCTTTTTTTTTTTTAAAGAAAGAAAGAACAACTGGAATATGCTTTTATGTGCATTTCTTATGTGTTCAGGAAATTATGGCCAGTTTGCACTGTTTACTATTTTAAACAATTTTTACAATTTAAAATTAATATTGCATTTGAACAAAATCTTTTTTTCACTCCACTATCCTGAAAATGTATAGTACCTCTACTTACAGTAATATCAACGTAATGAACCTTCTGCCTACACTCAACCTTCCACTAAGTATAATAAACAACAGAGCAATTATCTTACCCTAACAACACAACACATTGACTACAAACAAGTTACAGTAAACAAACAAACAAACAAACAAACAAATAAACAAACACAAATATGCTGATCAGAATACAACAATACAGCAATATGATAGTATAATCTTGTGTTCCACAGACGATGAGCACATCAACACCTAATTCATATGCTAAAATACAGGATGCCTATAGGCCAGTGTCTAGAGAACATTTGAATAAAAGCATCAAAGCGTATCTGAGTATGAAAAAGAATTTTGATCACGTCTTTCACAGTGCTCTCTCATGCAGCGTTCATTTGGCAGTCAAAGCAGTGGCCGGGCCTTTGGGATGGCCGATCGTGATGGTCGTATCGCAGCTGAAAAGGAAGAAGATCCAACATGCCAGTGCAAAGTGACCGACGATCCATCGTGGACAGCTTTCTCGGCAAATATATACACGCATTACTTTTTTACTTAATTTTTTTTCTTTGCCACCTACCGCAGTGATGTTCCCCCTGTTCTTCCAATTCATCGGGCTCCAATTAACATATCATCACAGCTGTTGTAAATCAACAGGCCGCCATGACACATGACAAATCTTTTCAGCTTAAAAAGCTAAACATCATTAATTCAAATCACCTGCTATGGCCTCTGGTGCTAAATGAGTTTACTGAAATGGCTCGTCATTCAATTTAGACAAATGTTCCCTCCTTCTAATCATAAGCCCATTTTAGCTTAGGTGGGAGGAGGAGATTTTATTATTTTTTTTGGTAGGCAGGGGGACAGGAAGAACAACAGAGTTTTAGATGGCAGCTGTGCAAGCTACTGCACTTACACTTTGCAGTCGAATTGCACAGCTCGTAATGCCTAAACAGATAATTGTCGGAATTGAAAGTGGTAGGGCGTGTGGTAATGGCAGGTTTAAAGCAGCAGGGTGACCGTCAGCGAGGAGCGGGAATTTAAGCTCCTGCGTGACGCCAGCTGATGGGGAACAAGAAAAGCATGAACTCCAGTATGGACGAGAAGAGCAAGGGAGGGAAAGGAAGAGAAACAAGAGAGCCAGCTGAGAGGATCGGGTCCTATGGGTGTGTAACCGAGAAGGCAAAGCGAGACGGCTAGCTAAATGAAGAGTGGGAAGATGTAAGTGGGGAAATGAAGAACAGGGAGGAGCAAGAGTATGAACATGCCAGTGTGTGTATATATGTGTGTGTATGTATGTGTGTGTGTGTGTGTGTGTGTGGGTGTAAAACAAAGAATGACTTATGATGCATCTTGAGATACAATAAAATTAAATTGCACTTTTACTTGCTGTTTACGCATAGGAAAATCATCCGTAGAGCAACACACATCACTATGAGTCAAAAAATTGTTTTGTTCTTTACCATACACTATCATGACTTTTCTAACACACCTTCTTTATTACTCACTCGAACAAGAACTAGAATAGAACAATAATTTTAGTTTTACCTTTAACCTGTTTCCCTTCCTCTTTATGTTACTTGACTAAAAATAACCATGAATGACTAAAAATAAATATGATTTTTTTTTACATAATGATCACATGATGATCATGTAAAAAAATAATAATAATTCACCGACATTTTAACCTTTTGCTAATAGACCTGAAGATCAACATGTACAGTATATGCACGCTGTGTCTCAAAAGTGCCTAAGCGGCATGATGGAATTATTTTGTGGTATCGCACTCATTCAGGGATTGCCAAGAATGTAACTGATCCTGCTCTTATGTGTAGGAATGGGATCAGTTCATGAAAGGGAAATCATTAATGCAGGAAATAAGTGCTCTGAGTTTCATTTCAAGCACCTTGACATCTAGAGCATACCTAGAAGATTCTTCGAAACATCAGTCTTGATGGCGTTCATGGAAAGTTTTGAATGCTTTGATGATCATACACAATTCAAGTCGGCAGTGTGTTTACGATGCATTGTTTTCCAGGGAGGCCCCGAACTGTAAATCATCATCCGTGACTTTGATTACGCTGATAAAAAGCTTTCGTAGCCTAAATCCAAGATAGGTTCGCCTGCTAATCTGAGCATAAAATAAAAATAATAACAAATCCCCATCGTCTCTCTTTGTAAAAGTGGGTTCATGGTGTATATATACATGAATATTAACCATCTCTCTTAGAAAAAAAAAAAAAAAAAAAACACCTAATCCTGAAGAGGACCATCACTGCAGGCTGCTCTTCAGCATCTACATTTACATCATCATGGTAGCCAAAACACACTCTCCATGGATGGACTGGCACTCAGCAAAAAAAATAATAATAATAAAAAAATGTTAAAAATAAAAAAGCCCAAGCTGATCGCAACAAAAAAGCCTCTGCGGTCATTCCGAACGCCTCTTCAGCCGATCTAATGGACGTTCTCCTCCCTCACTTTACCGCCAGCATAAAAGAGCATGAATATTTAGCGTCGAGTTAGGCTGTTAATTGCTCGCGCACACTTCAACAGCGGATCCGTGGCTACTTCTGAACCGGGATGCTTGTGAACTGTCTGGCCTCATCAGCATATTAATTTATGCAAAAACTCTATCGCAGCCGATAGGCCGACCTGAGCAGTTCTCCTCCCTCAGGCTCGGGATGTCAAAGTGCCCAAAATGTGTGTGAAACACTATTTGATAAAGAATCTAAAACCAACACAGACCATGGAGAGAAAAATAATTTTGATGATAATTTTGATGATAGATGGCGCTAAATATGAAATTGTAAAGAATGAGGAAGGAGTAGTGCACGGTGCTTGATCGTGGATAGGGATGCGGATCTGTCGAATGAATTCATCAATAAATTCTGTGGCAGTAATAAAAAAAGTAGTTCAATAATAAAAAAATAAATGAAAAAAAGCTGGGACGTATTTTTCACAGTGTGTGATTCTTTGCGTCAGCTTATCAGACCAGACACTAAGTACAAAGCTAAAGACTTTGGGTTAGAAAGGGAGGAATTCAAACACACTTACATACATTTTCCATTTTATTTATGCTTCTTGACTTGAACTGATGACGAGACTTGCTTTTAAAAAAAAAATCCGCGACAAAAACAATGTTGAATAGATAAAGACACATTTCTTCTCTGCTTCGACTTCAAAGCAGACGTGTCTCATCTGATGAGTCTGTGGCGTTAGTCAAAATGGTAAGGTGAAGCTCCACTACAAAAAGAAACACAAAAACACAACCACTTTGAACTGTCTACGCCTATTTATAGACAGAAACTAATTGTTAATGGTTAAGCAGTAAATGGTGAATGCTGCAATTCAGTCTTGGAGAGTGGCAGAGTTAGATCGAGAGAGAGCGATAAAGAAAGAGATACAGAGATAAAGCCAAGAATGAGAGGAACAGACTGAAAGTGAGTCAGGGAGTGTGTGTAAGAGAGATCTATATTCACTCAGTGTGTGTGAGTGTGTGTGTGTAATTAAGGTGTGTGCGCACGATACTTTCCAAAGCCGCTGTCTCTGTTCTGAAATACAGGAAAGTTTAATGTATGAGTCACTTTGAAACAGACACAACTGTTTACAAAAGCCTGTCAAAATGGCTGAATGCACAAAAAAAAGGTTCACGCACGCTCCCGTCCTCGTCGCCGCGTCTCACGTTCTCCCTTGCTCTCTAGAAACTTTATTAAGCGAGTATGAATGAAGCCAAGCAGCTTGAAATCGTAAACAAAACGCCCATCAATAAATCATATTTTTCCCTTCGATCTTTATTCTCAGCATTCCAGCGTTGTGTCTCACACCCACGTTTACAGTAAACAGGAGGGCTTTCTGACACGCAAACAGACACAAATACCAATTAAACCCGTGCTCTGGTCAAGCCCGAGGGAGGCAGAAGTGCAGTCTGCTGAATGTCAGCCTGTCTGAGCCTGGAGATTTTTCGAACCTAGCCTGCCTTTTTTTGCTAAGCTTAAAACAAAGTACACAAAGTGTCCACGGATGCACACACACACACACACACACACACAAACGCACAGCTGCATTAATACCGAGGCAAAGGAATTTCGCTCCTGTCCCAAAACAAACAAAGCTGTCGCATTTCTTTACACTACTCCAAAGTTAGCAGGCTTGAATAGGGCATTATTCCACTCTGTCACACAAAACACTTTCGCATGAAGTCATCCGAAAGGTAAAGAAAAAGCTACCCTTCTTTTTTGGCGACCAAGTCAACTGTGAGGATTATGCTCAACCGGTGTGGACGATGACAATGTGTGGGGGTAAGACTGGGGTACATCTCAGTTCTCAGCATCAAGCGATCTTTCAAACTTTGCACTCCGTTTAATTCATACAGTTGTTTCTCAGAGAAAGAGAGAGAGAGAGCGAGAGAGAGAGAGAGAGATAGACACAGAGGAGTCTATGGGTAAAGTGAGAAAGTGTGTGGGTACAACAGATGGAAAGGAGAGAGAGAAAAAGAGATAGAGAGAGAGATAAAGAGAGAGAGAGTCCCTGTCTATGAGAAAGAGAGCTAGTCCATGACTATGAGAGAGACAGAGGGACAAAGATAGAGTCCCTGACTTTGCTAAAGAGGGAGAGATCTCTGTCTCCATAATTATGAAAGAGAGAAAGAGAGAGTACAGTACTAAGAAAGAGATTACATACTATCTGTCATACAGTACTATGACAGAAAGAGTCCATGTCTATGAGAGAGACAGACAGAAGGTTCAGAACTATGAGAGAGAGAATTAGAGAGACAGAGTACCTGACAATGAGAACATCCATGTTTATAAGAGAGAGAAAGAGGGGGGGGGGGCCTACTCTATCAGGACAGATGTAGTCCTCTTCATAAACCAAAGAACTCATTTGACTAGTAAAAGGAGACGTGCTCACTATAGTAAGGTCAGATTTATGCAGCGGTAAAGTGAGCACTAGGGGACTACAGGTCAATAACCTTTACAATCAGAGCCATGATAGCTCTACTTTACTCTGCCCACTGTTTAAACTTGCCACACATACACACACACACACACACACACACACACAAGCCTGGCAGTTAACAAATCTCAGTGAATGGCTGAGAGAAAGGAAGAGGAAGTAAAATAACATAGAAAAGATGCCTCGGTAACTCACCCATGTACGTGGCAGGACCTTACGACTCAACTCCACCACATGTCACCTCTACTTTGTCCTGTAACGCAACCTGATAGTATTTTTGTTTTCGTATTTCCAGTAAGAAAAACTCTCCTGGTTGCAGTCTGGAACTCTGTAGCCGAGATGACAGGAGTGTGTGAACAGCAGCCTTTCCCATACACACACTCTCTGTCTCTCTTACACACATACTCTTTTTTTTTTCCTCTCCTTCTCTCGCTTTCTCTCTCTCTCTCTCTCTTCACAGAGACTGGAGGTATGTGGTCTAAACACAACAAAAGCCAGAGCCAGAGCCTGAGATTAAATATGCAGGAAGAGGGCCCCCCCTTTGCATAAACACAAACACTCAGCAAATGAAGTGCTGGCACTAGTCACGCCACTGCTGCTTTGCTGGGACACTTCCTCCGTGGAGCACCGTGCATCGTGCTATCACGAACAACCGCGCTACGATTAGCTCGACCTGACTCTGGAACATCTAGCGTGGCCAAGAACGTCGGCTTTTAATATTGCCGTTTGGTGAAGAGAAGATGTGAATTTTATTTGCTGAAATTCATATTATGGTATTGATCTTTTCTTATTAATATATATTATAAAATATGCATTTTAAAAATTTTCCTTTCCTACAATTAATAGTCAGCTGTTTTAGGCCTCTGTGAATCATTTAAGGATCATCTTCAACACCTGCCTCCTAGTGGACGAGCCAGGAACACAGAGAGCTAAGGGTGAAATGAAGGACGTCCCTAATATAAAGGGTTCATGAAAGAATACACACTTTGCTCTTAATCTTCCCTCTCTCTCTCTCTCTCTCTCTCTCTCTGGGAGGTGCCAGTCTTACAGTCTTACTGTCTAAAATGTGGACAGAGGCTGAGCCCACAGGAGCAAAGTCATGTGGAGAGCTGAGTCTAGCCTTACGCTCTCAAAGACACCTACAGATACACTTAGCCAGATGTCAACTGCGAAGCTCCCTCCACTGGAGCACGGAGACGAAGAGAAAGAAAGCAGAGCGAGGGAGTGGGGGCAGGAGACAGAGAAGCAAGTTAGCGAGAAAAAAGGATGGGGAAAAAAAAGTGTTGGGGGAGAAAGTTATCTGACAGATAGGACGGGTGCATCAGAAAGAGCGCACGCTAGAGAGCCAGAGAAAGACAGAGAGAGAGAGAGAGTGAGAGAGAGAGAGAAAGAAAGAGGCTCTCCTTAAAATAAACAGGGCGTCACGTTTCAAAGGCAAGGGGCGACACAGACATTCCATTGTTCGAGCCAATTATCAGAAGAAAATAATAACAACAGATGGTCTCAGAAAGGCCAAAGAAGGAGCGAGTGAGGGAGTAAAGCGAATGACTGAATGAGTGAGTGAGTGAGAGAGCGAAAGCGCTGGAGAACAGATGACGAAATGTGAGCGTGAAGGACTATGACTAGGGGTGGGTTCAAGCTGAACCCAACGCAGGGCTCTATACGCCAGATGTGCACTCCTGGATCGGAGAGTTATACATGTCCGCGCGCTGTGTTGTTCTCTGCTGCTTGCCAACTGCTAAATAACGATTACTCTGTGATCACCCAGATATTTTAACCTTGGCTGAGTGATGATGTCACAAATTGCGACCTGAACCGCTGACCTGTTTGTTTGCCGTGGAGCAACAATCTTCTCCTATTATCAATGCAAATGTATGGTAGAGAATGCAGCTGCTCCTGTTTGGCAGAATTAAAGGCTAAGAAAACAGACGGTGTGTTTGAAAACAGTCTGGGAGGATTATTTATCGAGGTTAGGACGTGCGTGTTGATTTTCTTACGAGTTTCTCAAGTTTGAACAAAAAGTACAAGAAGTTCTGCCATCTTTTCCTCCCTTTTTTGGTGGGGAATCTGCAGATTGTTTGTTTTCTTAGCATTTCAAGTTGCAAGGGCTCATTATCTGGAGCCTGGGTATATTCTGGATGAACACACACTGTACGCGCGTGCGAGTGTGTGCTTCGCATTCCAAATGTGCTCCTGTCAGGCCAGAGAGATGTCTTCGAATGGTGACGCACAAAATCTGCCCTTCCTCTTCAGATGAGAGGAGACCAAAAAAAGTTTTCGTTTCATTAACTAAAGCGTAATTATCTCCCAATGGACATTAATCACTAACACTAGGCTAGTGGAACTGAAAGGGCTTTCCTCCTCACTTACCCAAACAACTCTCCAAACAAATCTCTCTCTCTCTCTCTCTCTCTCTCCTTTGAATCTGGTCTGTTGTAGAGCTCTAAAGTTTCCCTGTTATCCACTCTTATAATCTCACGCTTCTCAGGACAACCTCCGCAACACATTTCAGCTTTAACTTGATCGGCATTACACTGACTCGTTCTCTGGATGGGCTCAAAATCACTATAATTAGGCATGAATTCAATTCCTATTCGAATGTAAATATAGATTATGCTCAAAAGCTCCTGCTTTGAAATCACATTTCACCACAATAGAGTGTGAATTATTTTGACACTATGAGACGAGATGTAGCCAGAAGGTTTTTTTTCTACCTATAATTGTTCAAACAGCTAACAACTGTGTAACGCCGCTAACATCACCTCCGTAGATGACAAACTCCCTTAAGGGTTTGGTGCATAGCAATAAGAAAGCCATTGATTTAATTAGCTTATAAAAATAACTGCCATTAGCACTATCATGCATAGGGGGTAGAAAGTGGTTTGGAGCAATAGAGAGAGAGAGAAAGAGAGAGAGAGAGAGAGAGAGAGAGAGAGAGAATATCTCACTTTTGGAAGAGGGAAGACAAAGCTGCAGCTGTGATAAGGGGAAGATCATGGGCCAAACGTTGAAACCGGGGTCGAGTTAATTAGACTATTGTCATTTTAATCAGGCCAGTTTCTCGGCTAGCCTTTCCTCAAAGAGCCAGGCAAGCGCTTTAAACGCTACGCTTAACACTCCTTTAAGGGGCTCTGACTTACTTCTGTGTGTGCGTGCACATGTGTGTGTGGGTGCGTGTCTGGGTTTCCAGAGCCTTGCTCGACTAATGAGCCGCAGCACAGAAACAAAGCCCCTGAAGTATCACCAGTGGAAACCCCTGCTCATTTCTCTGCTCAAATGAAAATGATTTAAATATCACGTTTACAAAAAAATTTTTTAAATCATTTGTCAGTCCCTGACTATCTACCGCTGAATTCAGTCATTTATGATTGCTTTAAACCAGCATTAAAATTCAGAACTGGCTTAAGCCATGCACTTACACATTAGAAAAATTTAAGATTTAAATTTAAATAAAAATGTATACGATTTAAATTATATGAGAAAATATGCCACAAAACATATTACAAATATTATCAGCATTTTGTCAATGATTAGATATTATAAAATAAAGATAAGGCACTCATATTTAGTACGGCATTAATTTACATTTTAAATTCTTGGAGCCATTAAATAAAAATTGGGACACCATCGGAGCATTTATTGTGTGTGTGTGTGTGTGTGTGTGTGTGTGTATGAGTAAGCGAGTGACTTTTGGGACCAAATGCAAACCGCTATCAGGGCAATGAGCTCTACTGAACTCAGTTTTATTTGTAAATTTGGGCGGAATTGGTCTTTCCTACCTGCAATAAAGCATACATTTTTACCAGCATAAATGGCTTTGAGAGACAACACCTCCATATACACAATTTCACATATACACAGCAGGTGCAAAAATAAGCACACCCTTAAATTTATAACGTGGACCAAAGCAACACTACTGTAAATAATGCGAGCTCAGTTATCATACATAAGATCTGAGCTGATATGTTAACTAATACGAATAACTGTCAGATAACAGATGATTTACTGTTTCTACACGTCTCGAAAAAAAAATTCACGTCTCAAAAAGCTGAGGAAAAATGCAGCGAGTGTTCATGATATATTAAAGAAGTCATTTCAGAAAACTGACGATGTCACTAATCCGCCATCAGACAAGTAGTGCACAGACGGATGTATTGGAGAAGTGGACATCCTCTTAAAATTTCCCCAGGGCCATGAGGAGAGCGATAAGAACTAAATAAATAAATAAATAAAAAAAAAAAAAAAATCTACAAACCTCCTTAGCCGATTCTGAAGAATGTGGTACAATAAGAAGAACCCTGAGCAGAAATGGCATCTACACATGGAAATTGTGGAAGTCAGTTCTCCAGATAGACAGGTCCAAAATTTAACTCTTAGGTCACAACATGGTCCGTCACCATCAAAGCCTTCTGCCTAGTGACGGTGGGAGTGTACTTTGACCTTGAACAACGTGACATCATTAAGGGAATCATGACTATGGAGGATTTCTTGAGAATAAGGTGAGCAGTTTTAAAACCCAGAACAACAATCAGATTCACTAAACCTCAAGGTGCTGGTTGAGTTCTGTAAAAAGTAGTGGGGACAATCCCTCCAGCAAGATCTCACAAGATAAACGCTAACTGGTTATATGAGTTTGTGGCTTAGAATGTATGAAGTTATTTCTGCTAAAGGTAGCACCACGGGTTGCTGACTGAAAAGGTTTCCACACACAAGAATTTGTTAAACCCTAAAATAATCACCACATCGAAGGCTGCTTAAACTTTATAATTGTAACCGTAATAAACTGTTATTTTTCACCTTGATGTTGAGCTGGAGAGGAAACCCTCAGATGTGTTCTAAATCCAGGAAGCTCATTTTTCATCTCTTTATTCAAGCCGTTCCAAAAATAGGGATGAAAGACTGATGGCTCCAGACTAGTCCACATGTCTATTTATCAGTTCCTTCGGTACAAACTACTCCGCCACCACATCAATATTTCAGACGGTGGTGATATTAATTCGATCAGAAATTAACACCATTCAATTATTCAAGGCACGCAAATCAATTATTCAATAAAAAACGAATGATCGGCTAATGAGGGAAAGTCCGACACCTCTGTGTAGAGTGAAATATATGATTTGTCAAAGACAAATATGAAACATCATTTCGTTCAGAATTACTTTCTTTTTTATTAGTTCCTCAAACCAAAACACTGAAAAAGAAAGAAATCTGAAAAGGTGAAATGTCTCTGAAAGAGAATCATTCCTAGAAATAGATAAAAAGCACTACAAGAGCTAATCTGTGTATCAGACAGATTTTCCTACAGTATTAATGCGGCAGTAGTGCATCATACACACTTTCACTTGCTATTAATGTCCCTTAGAAGAAACATATCTTATTGTGTAATCTCCACACCAATCTGGCCTCCCACTCACACTGCACAGGTTATCTCAGTGGCTCATTGATTTCACCTGAATCCATTTAGCCCTTATATTCTAAATAAAAAGTTTAGTTTTTATCTTAATCATGCTTATTAATGAAACCTCTCCAATTATAAACACAAATATATAACTACCATTCCTCTCACATTAATATGCTGTATAATGCCTCTAACATTTCTTGGCATAGAATCTTTGCTCTGTAATTCATTTTCAATTTCTCTTCTTTTTCATCGCATGATTAGAAATAAAACCAATTTTTGTGTGCAGCCTTTGCTGGGGCAAATATATATATATATATATATATATATATATATATATATATATATAGCAAAACGAATATAGATGTTTCATTCAGATGTAAAACTCGAGACAGATAACCAATTAATCAGGTTGGTGGACAATGACACAAGCTAAGTGTCCTGCACCAGTTCCTGCCTCATTCCTGATTCATTGTGCACCATATAGAACAGACTTAATATAAAAGAAGAAGAAAAAAAATCACTGATTCCCATTAATTATAACTTCTCATGATTCCTCACTGATTGCTTGAGCAATATTCAACCTTGCAAAACTCTCCAAGTTTCGTTCTGCTACATGCATCACCGCTTATCTTTTTCTCGCAGTTGTACACTTTTCCCCAAGTAAAGCAGCTCTCCGTGTCTCAATTTGTCCCCCCCCCCCTTTCTCCTTTCTGCTTCTTCTTTTCTGCCTCCTCCCTCCTGTGTCAAACACACACATCAAGAACGGTTTGTTTTCTTTGGGTGCGACATGCGTTACTGCGTGAGAGAGGAGACTTTAAATAAATATCTGCCCAGCACGTCTACAATACAGCCCATTGTTTTTAAAGAGCAGTGAGAAATGATGAAGTATGAAGGGTCACAGCCAACACTATGGAACTCTAAGGGCATAGCATAAGGGGATTCCCATGATCTGAAAGAAAAAAAAAAAATCACACATTCACACCTGCGCCACTATATGAGTCATGATTAGGACATTTAAAAAAATGTACCAGACATATACACATGAGCTATAGTGAAACCTTTCTGGTACAATTGGACAGTGATGGGAGTCAAAGGAGCAGGCGACCAGCTTTCTCCACGAAGACATCTCTCCAAGATGCAAGCTCAGGCTCTGTAATGTTTTAGTTGGGTCTACTGTTATCACTTCACAGAAAGTTATCAGTTTCCAATCCTACTGTCTCTTCATGGCTATCTACGCCAACAAGTAACACAGCATGCAAAGCAGTTCTCACAAATTGTTTTTAGTCTAGATTTGAATATTTAAATAGCACATTTTAAATCAAGATATTTGCTAGCAATTTCCATACATGTTCCAGCTGCTCATTGCCGTGATAGCGGTTTGCATTAGGTCCCAAAAGTCACTCGCTCACTCATACACACACACACACACACACACACAATAAATGCTCCAATGGTGTCCCATTTGCTGAAACTGCTGGTCAGATATGTTAAAAGTACTGTAGATAGTTCGATTCCAGTACGAGTAGATGCTGCTTGGCCCGCCCACACACACACACACACACACACACACCTTTTCACCAAAACTAACTAAACTGATAGATAATTTAAATAAACTTTTTTTTTATGCTGGGTAGTATAAAATAACATGCTTCCCCTCATCCAGAATGGAAATGCAAACAAATCTTACGAGTTCCTGGAAAATGACTTTGAAATGGCAAAACGTCTGCCAAAGAGTTTTCTTTTCCCCTTAGTCCTTCCTTCCGTGAGCATCCGGCTAAGAATATGCAAACCAGTTTTTAGTAGGACAGTCAATGATTTGCTTACAGGATTGAAAGAGATGGTGAGATTAAACAGGGCAAGATGTACCGAACAGATAACCCTTGGGAGAGAGACAAAGAGGGAGAGACAGAGAGAAGAGAAATGCTATGGACAGGGAAAGACATGGCATAACCTTTGGGTGAGAGAATCTGGCATGAAAAAGTAAATACTCAATATGCAATACTTTATATTACAAAATGTAAAATGCTCACATAGTGCGGCTTACCTTGCTGCTTGTGTGTCACATAGTGTACATATTAAACATGCTTAATATCCAAAATCATAGACAGGGATAAACACTTTAAAGGAAAAGTTTACCGTTTATTACGCAACACATACTCTAACTCGTGCAGATGATCACGTTTAAACGTTCCGACATTAACCTAACAGAAGCAAGTCTGTGCCTCGCATTTTCTCTATTATACACAGCATTATACTCATTAGTTTCATCAGTGTTTCGTCACAGCGCATATGCAGAGCCATTGTTTGATATGTCTCGTTACAGCCTTAGCCCAGAATACAGGGCTCCAGAGCTCCAGCGTCTGACTTGGAATTAAGTGTCTGTCATCTGTAAAGTCTCTGTAGAATGTAAGTTTCTGCTCCCGAAGGCACTGTGACTAATCAAATCATTCTGCTTTAGATGAGAAGATTGCTGCTCCGTTTTGTTGTTTTGTTTTCGCGCTGGGCTCCGACGTAAAATATATATTCATGTTCGAACATTCAGACTCATTTACTGTGTTCAGGATCAATCGTTATAACCTATAATCTGTGCCAGGACATAAAAGACAACAGGGACAGTTTGTTTAAATCCAATTTCCTCAGACATCTGTGTAACATTTTCTGCCTCGTGTGCTATTAGGCAGATCAGCGCAGTAGCCTGGCCACATGGATGGCACAGTGCAAAGGGGGAAAAAAACCAGTGAGAGATTATAAAAGGAGAAGGACAGGCCATAGCAAAGAAATGGGACAAAATGCATAGCCAGATGTTGGCAAAAAAAAGAGGAGAGAGAGAGAGAGAGAGAAAAGCACAGGTAGCACACCTGTTACATGTCACATGGAGTTGTGGTTGTCTGAAAGGTAGATGTAATCTAAAGTGGCGCACGTCTCTTCTGCCTGCATGTTTACAAACTCTGTGCCATGAGAGAAACAGGTTCAGGGTCTTCAGACATGGACACTAACAACACACACACACACACACAAACAGGGTGAGGCTGGATCAGTGAGACAATCAAAAGAAAGGCCTGGACAACATGATTTGTGTGTGTCTCTGTTTGTGTGCAAGTGTGTGTGTGTGTGTGTGTGTGTGCATAAAGAGTTGGATATGATGTCAGAAACCCTTACACTAATGCACTACTCTGTGTGTATATGCACTTATATATGTTAAAAGTTTTCTTAATATACACATTGAAAGCTTGCTAAGTTGCACTGCCTTGCTAATGGAATGACTTTAGACACAATAGATTGCTCTGGGATCCTTTCTGCCTTCCATAATGACTAAATAAGAAATATAATTTAATTCCATCACCCTATTTAAAGATGTTTTTTCATGTTCTCATATAGAGCCGTGAATAAAGCCTTCTTATTCTTTTCACTGTTCCGTCTCCAACCTATGTGGAGCAATTAGGAGTTCTGTGAGAGCTTTTAAAGGAAATGGTAAGCTATGAGCAAGACGTTAAAGATAGCGCATTAGTCTGGACTCGAACTGACCATGAAAACCACTTCCAATTAAGTAAGGTGGATATGCCTGGGAAAAAAAAACATGACCTTATCATTTTAATAGGAAAGCAAGTGCAAGTAAAAAGATTCAACCCTGTTTCAAAAGGCACAATGCAGTCATAGATTTTTAGTTTTCATATAGTCTCAAAAGTATAGTTATAATTTCCTTACACATTATATTAATGGATTACAAACTATCTGATAGGTCAAAGCCATGCCCAGATTCACCCAGATCACAAAAAGGATTTGAGCTGAACCTCACCATATTGACTTCTTTCAGATCAGTGAATATTATCATACATCTGAACAGACGTGAAATTGTGTAGTGGGAAAAATGACAAGAGATTGATTTCCATAAGTTTCATAAGCACAACTGACTATGTAAATACGACTTACGGGGGCGGGGGAAAAAGTAGCCAAGCAGCTTATTTGCATGATCAAATGACACCATTTACATTCATGTTTTCCATCTACTATTAATTTGTTAGGTACACAGCTCGGTTCTTTCAATAAAAGAAAATATATCTGTGGGACTCCGAGACTCTGATGTCCTTCTGACAAAAGCGGATAGAAAAGGAAGATGAATACACACACAGCGTACAAAATGTGTAGAACAATAAGACAAATCTTTTTATGAATGTTCTAGACTTTCATCAAGACTTTAACCTATCTAAACATCTTGAGAGAAAGATCATACATTGAGCGCTATTTCTTTCCGTTTTTGCAGTGATGCATACGACAACAAATCCTAAATGAGTCACGAGTCGAGACTTGCTTATTTCTGAACTAGAGTGCGGTGTCGATGATGTTGCAGAGTGATCAGAGACGGGTGTGACTCAACAGGAGATAAGAAGGATGCGTGTCTCCTTTCGTACGAATTGCGCACAAACATCACCGCCTTCATGCTGACTAAAATACTGTATATTTTACTCAGAACAGACAGTGTTGAGTTTGAGATAAAAACTGGGGAATGGCCCCAAACAGGCCAATTATTGAAAAATGTCAAATGTCCAGAAAAAATATAGAGGCACGTCATGATTTTGACACGCTTTTTGCCTCAGTACAAAAAATTATAAAATAAAAACTATTACTTTTGATTGGTGGTTAAAGCGTTTATTGGGAGGTACAGTATGCTAAGACAATACTGTATGTACAGTCATAGTGGATCAAGGCGCTGTACTGAATGAGAGTCTTAAAATGTCACAATAAACGGTGAAGTACTGTTACATATACTAAGACCTACTGTTTTTCAAACTACATTACTGGGGTAAACGAAAGAAAGTAAGGAAAATATTAGAATAATTAGATATAAACAGATACTAAATCAAACCTGCACTGGCATTTGCGCAGACAGACTCAAGCTTACTTAGTGATATGTGATGGGTTTCACTGCAAAATGCTAAATAGTCTTTATAGTCTATACTATACAGGCATTTGTAGTACTCCCCTTGAAGTCTTGAAGTTACCCCAGCTACAAAGTCCCAAAGTGAAACTGAAACTAGTACAGGGGGTGATGCATTAAACATACTGAATTTTTGTTTCTCATGATCATGTTTCTCATGATATTCAACAATCCCTATAATTAAAACACTTTGCATGCAACAAAATGTTAAACCTTTTTTATTTTGCAAATACCTGGTAGTAAGATGTGCCACAAATCAAAATGTTTAATTAAAACTCAACCAACCTATTATTGATGCTAAATTTCATTGTACGTGGCCATTTCAGGTGGTTTTATCAGTTCTGGCAAAACGTTTAGACATGTTTTTATAGAATTTAGCTAAATAAGCAAAAAAAATCACACTGATATAACAAAAATACTTTGATTGTTATGACTGTTGTGAAACCATGCAAAAAGACTCTCTATGAGTTTGTAATACTTTCTCGGTCTTTTGCAAAAACTTGTTGTTCTCAGAACTGCCTGAATCATTTTGTAGTAAAACTTATACACTGCCTGGCCTAAAACGTTGTCATTTCAGAAGGATGAAATTATTGTGCTGCATCAAACAAAGAAAACAAATAATGAGAGTTGAAATTATTGAGATTAAAGAACCTATTAAAGACACTCAAAAAATCATGAATGAAGATTACTAAAAAATAGTTAAATATAAATAAATATTTAACAGTAAATACCATAGCTATGTTTACTCACAGGATTGGGAATAAACATAGGAAAACTACATGTCAGTGAGCCTAATAAAAAAAAAATGCTTCAATTTGCTAGAGGGCATAAAGATTGTACTTTGGAGATATGAAAAGAAGTCTATGGAGATATGAAAAGTGGTCTGATGAGTACAGACTGACTCTAGTCCAGAGAGATGTGTGTATCAGAGTAAGATGAAGGAAGCACATGAAATAATGGACCCATCATGCATATTGGCCACTGTACAATCCTCTGGAGACAGTCTTATGATCTGGGGTTGGTACAGTTGATCAGGTCTGGGCTCAGCAACGTTATGTGGCAATAAAATGAAGTCAGCTGATGACCTGAATGTACAGAATGACCTGATTATCACATCAAAGGAGTTTTTCTTCCCTGATGGTACAGATATATTCCAGGATACAACTTCTGGGTTTCTGGGTGCATGAGAAATCATTTTCACACATGAACTGGACACCATACAGTGTGAAATCTTAAGAGTGTGTGACCTTTTTTATCTTACTTGACCAGGGACTTTATTTTAGAAAAAGTACATTAAAATGACTGGAATGGGAACTGTTCAATGGATTATTAAAACCAGGAAGGTAGGGGACAATAATACGAAGTCAGCTGATGACCTGAATGTACTGAGTGATCCAGGTATCACATTAACATTTTTTTTCTTGTTTATTTGGGCATACTGTATCCCAGTACTCAAATTGCGAAAGAATGGTTCTAGGAATATGGGGAACAAAGAATTTTCCCACATCAATTAGCAACAACATTGCATACTATAAAACTATAAATAATACATTAAACAAGACTTTTTAAATACTTGTTTGCAAACCCTTCATAGTCAATGACTGCCTGAAGTCTGGAACCTACAGGTGACAAAAGACGTGCTGGCATTTTGCCTTCAGCAAATGATATGTATGCTCAGTTGAAAGTTGTCTCTCTTCTCTCTGAAAAGCTAGTTTTGGTTTTTCTTTTTCATTTTGCCTAATGTTGGCTTGCTTCACTAGTGACAGTTCTTTCAACTTTATATTGATAATTAACAGGAACAGATCATAAATGCAAATGCCAATCAACTCTACCTTCACCTTTTTGCCCGTTTACATGTATGTGAAATAATGAGGGGATAACACCCACCTGGCCAAGGAACAGCTGGGCAGCCTAGTCACTGTCTAGTAACTAGTCACCTCTGATTCTTTAAAAAGAGAGAGATCACACGTTTCACAAATGGGAAGCTACTTTAGGATCACAGCACATCCTTCTTTGATTAACAGGATTTGGAAGACGAACCTGTGTGTATTTATGCATGTGTGTGTGTGTTTGACTGAAGGTCATATATAGTAAAATCGTTTACAGTACACAAAAAGATTTAAGCATAGTTTGGTAATATTGTGTATTCTTAGCATCAGTGTTTGTTTACTGCGTGTTTACACACCACACAGGACACATGCCAGTATGACGGGGTCAAGAACATTACTCTTGGAAAGGCAACAAAAACAAAAACTTCATTCTGATTGTGGCCTGAAAGGGACAGTATGAGAAGGATCTAGAATATTTTTTTTCTCAAGTGATTATTTCACTTAGCTAGAGAAGCTGGTAGTAGATATTCTAAAGTGGTCTGTATATAATGTAAGTATCAGTCAAATTTCAGCAAAAAACATAAAAAAGGTAGAATTTAGCAAAGCATATTTTTGGTGGGGTGCACCGATTGCATGCATTGCTAATTTTTAAGCTCTTACACAACCTTAAAACATCAGGCACTTACTTTTCTCTGATTTCAGCATCCAAACTGCCTGTGACGCCGGGCACTTCTTCCTACAGATGACGGGGAAATTGGAGCGAGACATAAGAGAAGAAAATAAGAGAAAGGAAAGAGAAAAGTTTTGAAGACTGCTCCACTTGCGGTAACACATTTCAATAAATGCTTTGTGCTAATTAAGCATCTAATCTGATAGCTTCATCTCCGCACAATCATATCGACTTCAAGAAGGATTGAGGGAAGGGTGAGGGAGAGTTGGAGAAACAGAGCGAGAGAGGTCACTTTGAATCAGTTGTTCATTAATGCCACATTAACCCGGTTCCTCTGAGCGTCTCCTTCGCTCCTTGTTTAAAATATCTGGTGGAACATATTTAGCATCTTGGAGAGGGCCAAAATTCCCTTGATTAAACAAATAATAGCACATTCAAGAAAACTGTAATTGAGTTCAAATTGATTCGTGCCAGTGCTCTAATTGCATTTAAACACTCTTTGTCCCTAACCCTAGATTCCTGGCTTCTTAATTACTGGGCCCTCTGAACACCAATCCCTGCGGTGCCAAAATGGGAAAATAAAAATAGTGTAAGCTTTATGGTACGTCGTTAAAATGACCTATAAACTTTTTTTGTATTCACTATAATGAAACCCCAGCAGACAAGTGGGAGGGAGGGAGAGCTCTGGCTCATGTTCTTAACTCTACATATTAGCCCTATCCCCGACGGACGCTGTGCTGTCACTCAATCTCCTGACTCCTCTCTCTCTCCTCATCATTGGAGGAAAATCATGAGAGGTGAGGAAGACAGAAATGTGTTTCCTGAACAAGAGGTGAAAAGGGTGGAGGAAAAAAAAGCACATCCTGGCTAGAGGAATGGCCGCCTCTGGTGTCTTTCTTGCCGAGGCAGCAAAAGCAACAAGAGAGCATAGCGTCTGCCAACTCAAACAGTGCGCTCTGTGTGTGTGTGTGTGTGTGTGTGTGTCTGTGTGTCTGTGTGTGAGAGAGAGAGAGCGACAGAGAGGTGGTCTTCCTGAGGGCTCGTTGCAGCTGGATCTCTATGAATAAAGGTAACAAGGAAAAGACAACGCTACTGTAAACTGTGGGGTCCCTCCACCCTGGCCATCTTTCACTAGAACATTCCGAATCTAACAGCAGAATCGACTCCACCTAAAAAAAATACCCTGCATTGTTATTTCCATCCAAACCTTCCACTGAAATACAAAAGACCTGAAAAAAGTACTTGGAAAGAGGGCAGCTCTTCTATTTTTTTTTTTTTGGTTTGTGCTTGTGCCAAACAAAATGCCAGGAGAACGGCGATGACATTCAGCAGTGGTTTGGAAATACGAGCCGTTCGAAAGCGATTAGACTCTTTATATTATTGTTGAGCGTCTGACACCGAAGAGGAAACCAGAACAATCAATTCAACCAAGTTTTTTTTTCCTTCCTTCCTCCCCCCCATCTCTTTTGCTCTCTCTGAATTTAGAAACACTAATTAGTTTTGCTCTCATAAACCCAACCTGAAAATGGCCAATTAGATAGTGTGAAGTGGGAAACGTGCTGAAGAAACAGGCGCACGAAGGGGGAGAGGGAGAGAAAAAAAAAAAGAAAAACACACTGTACTTCAATTACAGTCTCAGAGCCACTTCAACGAAAGATGAAAAAAAAAGAAGTCGTTTCACACTCTTTCCAAAGTGAACATATGTTGTGACCGCGTTCAAAGGCAAAGCATGAAATGAGTAGAGACCAAGAGAGCACATGGATATTGAAATGGCAGGGTGTAAATGAACTGAGATCATAAAACTACATCTGTACGAGATGGCATTGATGTCTCTCGGGTGCGCTGAGGTCAGTCGTGCTAACGCTGCCACCTGGCTAACCACGGCAGCACCTGGGGCTTAGCATGGCCTAACACAGGCCTTACCAGCACTTCCTGTTGTACAGTTAAGCAAAGCCATTTTGGGGTTAACATCCACAAATAACTAAATTTTTCTTATTATCAAAACAACTAAAATTATTATTATTATTATTTCTTTTTTATTTTTTTATTTAAAGGCAAGGCTCTAATTTCTTGCCAGGATTTGATGCTTCCACACTGTGAAGTGTCATATGAAATTAATGACAAACTTGCTCAAAATTGTCTTCCGGAATTTTTTCCTTCCCTCGGAGCTGACCTGGCCCAGTCTTTCATCAGTGTCGATGTGAAGACTGATGGTCTGTCAGAATCCTGCTACCCCCTGCACCTTTTCCAGCTCTGACCAGCTTCTGGACTGGCCAAAGTGGCTAAAATTGAAAAAAAAAAAAAAAAGGACAGGAAAGACCAGGCAGCATTTACTGGACATAAATTCTCAGATGTCGGGGGTCGGTGCCAACGTCCTTGCCGCCGATGGTGGAGAGGCCAGCAGAGTTCATGCTGACTGCAGCTTGCACCAGCGCTGAACATCTGCTCATGAATGAAAGCACTGCCTGCTTAGAGGGGAGGAAGGTGGGGGGGGGGTGTACAGTGCTACGGAGCACTGAAAAATTCAACGCTCTCTTTCGCCTGGCGTGCTTGTTTTGCGGCTGTTCTCCAGAGTCCGACCCTGTAGAATTACTTTAGGAGAAGATTCAAGCGTCGATCTGACAGAACAGCTGGCACCAAACAAGTATCTGGTGCCTACGGTGAGCTCCGGGGACTTTCACGTGGTGATCCGTACACTTATTCTCATACACTTGTTTTGTCCTTGAAGAAGGTTTAGGAGGAAGTGGTGGGGGCAGTTTAAATACCACACAGGTGATAAGGTCAAAGAGACAACTACAGCGTATTTAGCAAATTAATCCAGGCGCAAAAAAAAATTTTTTTGTTCTTGTCTGTTCTATGTTTCAGTCCACTCAGACAACAGCCACAGCTTTTTTTGGGAAGGCCACTATTCCTAATTGGTGCATATTTTTACATAACAGGTTTGTTCAACTTTATGGGAAAAAAAACACATTTAGTGATATATTTCTGCTATTCTTAGGGTTTGTGTTGATAACATGAGCAAAGCAAAATGAACTCCACCTGCATCCACTGCCAACAAGGATAGTCCTTAAAATATACTTCAAATAATAATAATAATAATAATAATAAATCTACTGAAGAAAAACATGTTTCAGACATTTGACCTTGTTTTGACCTTATCCCTATTTGGAACCATTCTAAAATATATCTCCTGGTAGTGATAAATCTTACAAATAATTAAACACTCGATCTTGACATGTCGTGCTAACAAGAACCTCACACCGACGGAAACCCGAAAGCATAATACCTCCACCATTTAGTGGTGTAAAAAAGCATAAAGACAACCCAAGTGACTTTGTAATTTTGCTGTACAGCCAAAGGTATGTGGACACCTGTACATCACACACATATGTGCCCATTCCGTTAGCGAATTTCTGTAGTTGTTCTGTTTCTGCTGAAAACCATGGACTGAATAAATTTGAATGCTGGAGCAGGGCTAAAGCTCTGCCTGCCTTCCGACTCTTACTCCACACTCACACACTGGGGTTTTACACCATAAAACCATTCTGTTTTTCACTTTCGGTAACAGCATTCAATAAATTGCATGACCTATTAAGCACTTTATTATAAAATAGGCTTTGTGCTAGGTGAAAAGTAGCTAAAAGTAATTTAGATGTATATTAATTAGTATTTATATATTTTTTAACCCCAACGTAACCTCATCCTTAATCCGGTGCCTTTTGTATTTCTGTCTCTTCAACAAATTATTATATCAATTACAAATGATGGCATTTAAAAAGAGACAAGTCACAAATACAGAGTGAGTGAGTAGTGTTGTGCACAGACAGTGTGGATACCAAAACAGAAAATTATGTCACCTATGTTTTGGTCTCTTTCATTCTTTCATTATGATGCATCACATTCTCTGTGGAATGTATGAAATAAGTTTTCTCATGTTAACATCTTCCATTTCAGTGTAAAAGTATGGATTGGAAACAAACCTACAATATAAAATTACAACCATCGTACAGAATCCACTATCGTACCACCCACTAGTAATGTACAGCAAGTATACTGAAAGTGAAAACTGAAAAACACTAAAACCTTTTTTTTCCCTTTTGGAACAGTAAAGCATCTGTCATCGAGCAAAGTAAGAAGTAGAACATGGGTGTGTCAGTGTGTTCTGTAAAAGTTTCAGTAAGTCCGTCCAGAGTCACTGAAGGCATGAGAATAAGTTACCGCCTGATCATCACGAGCTCTGCTTTCCTTTATTGTCGAACTGAATATTTACATAAATTCAGTGTACCATTACATTTACAGCAGACTGCGGCCTGTTCTTTGGAGTCGGCAGCATTATGAGTAATAGAGCATGTTTAAGGAAGTGGTGACTTAGAAATAAACGATTACCTCATATTCAGCAATTTCACTTCTGTCTTGGGCCAAAATAGGATAATTTCATCAAACCATCAACATTTGGGCTTGGTACAGTAAGCTGTAGCAAAATGAGGAACAGAAGCTAGAAGACTAGTCTCAAGATGTACAGATAACTGCATTTCATAAAATAGCCATGCAGACACTACAATAGACTCTGGTCCTAGTTAGGGTGTATTCCAAACTCAGGATTACCTCCAGATCCAGTACACTGCTGATGAGGATGAAGTGGTTAATTGAAGATTAAACGAATAAGTAAATATTGTGAAAATTAGCATAACTTGGAATAGAAATTTGCCATTTTCCTTCCTCATGGCGTCAGTTTCAATGACGTTTAGCTAGGATGCCTTTTATTAAACCTATTCATGCATATTAATCCCCCAACAAACACACACACAGACACACACACTTGCAAAAAAACACAACAAATAGCAAACAACTAACAGCTCCCGTCATGGAAAACATTTTAACCTAAAAGCATATGGCAGACAATATAGCCACTTGATTAAAAAGTTTAATAAACTGCTTCTCACATACAGAGCTGAACCCTATCATATTAATACATCTAAACATCTCAGTTTAAAAATAATAATAATAATAAAAAAACCTACAGCAATAGCCTTGGTAAATATGACTGCTTACTTTCAGCACAAGCATTTTTGACACTTAATGCAATTTCATTGAGGGCACTGGAATGAAAGCACGGCAGGGGTAATAATAAACTCCTAATGAGAATCTTCTCTTCCTGCAGACCTTGGCGAGATAGCCATAATGCCCGCCTCCTCTTTTGGAATAAAATAATTGTTACAGTTATTAAAGATGAATCTCATCAGAGGCTAGATGACAAAATAATTCATTACCAAATACAAGGCTTTTAATAGCCACAAATTAAATTTCTCCTGGAAAGTGTGTCTCACAGATGAAGGAGATCTTTATTTCATATAAATACTGGTTTCTGTGTGCCCTTGAAAGACATGAAAGAAATGTCCAAACACTAAGAAAAAAAAAGTTATAAATTGTGACTAAATTAACAAAAGTGATTTGTCCATTTTTATATGCAATCTGTTTCTTTATAAAGCTTTCATGATTAAGAATTTGCTCCTACGCAGGCACATGCTTAATAGTTTCCTGTTTAGATGAAGGAAGCAAAGAACAAACCTCTTTGATGTGTTTGCTTTTTTTCCTTTTTTTATTTTTGCGTTAGCTCTAACCCCTGTGCCTCTTTCACATTATACCCAGGTTTTTGCATCATTCTTTTACTGATGGTGTGGAAATCTACACACCTGTTTGCTTTGACCGTGTCTTTTCCTCTGGTGAGTGCACACGCACACAGACGCCAGGGAGAGGAAATGCTTTATTAAGATCCTCCAGCCATAAAGAACAAGGGGTTGACTAATCGGCTGCATTACTGTCTGAGAGCCGGAGTTATTTAGACCCAATAACGCGCTAACACGTTGTTGAGAGTGGAGGGTGCAGTGAAGTTATCTCCACCGTAATAACATCACTGCATGGCCTGATGTTGTTTAGATCAATAAAGGCCCATTACAAGAACACAGATAAGCCGACCTCGCTGCAATGATCTAACACTCTAGCATCGGAGAAGCATCCTCTATTAAATAAAGAGGCTGATAGAAGACAACTTATAAGCGATGTTAGTTAAAATAGGCGAAAGTGCATGTGAGCCATTTCAATAGCGTCGGTTGTTGTGGTTAACTTCAGCGCTTCAACAGGGTGGGAGCTGGGATGGCTTGACCCAGATCTGATGTCTGGCTGTAATGATTCTATGTATACTACATACATTGCATGCTATGTATAGCACATTCTCTCTCTCTTGCTGTTGCTCTAAGATGACAGATTTCTTTTTAATATATGCACAAAAACAAAGTTTAGTGTTCTGTCTGAAAATCAACATGTATAGATCTCCATATCTGCCTCTGCTCTAGGCCATAAAAGCTAATATTCAAGTTTCCTTGCCCCCTCCCTTCAGAACCATGACAACACCCATACAAACAAACAAACACACACACACACACACACACACATACATACACACCCTTCCTCTAATCACACACAATCATTGCGAAAGACATGAAATTCTTTGACCCGCCAAACAAAATTCCAACATGTCTCGAGTCGTGATAGGAGACTATACGTTCATAGACAACAATGTTGTCTTAAACAGAAAAAAAAACACCAGGGCAAGTTCACAGTTTTGGTTTTAATCTCTACAAATGGGGGGATGTTCTGTTTGTTTTGTATTTGTAGTTTTTTTTTTAGCTTCAATAAACATATTTAGTCTGGTCAAGGGACAGGAAGTGGTGGGGAGAAAATGTTACTTGTGTGCATGTGCATATATGCGTGTGTGTGTGCGCGCACCGAAACAGCGTGTACTTTCTCTGGTGAACACATGCTCTCTCTCGATGCAAATGCGGCCCTGAGGACTGCAGCGCTAACAGACACTACTTCACCAAACCACAGGAAAGACTTCTCTGATGTTACCTCCGACACCTCGTGCTCTGAGATAAGGAGAACAAAAAGAGAAAAGTCCCTTCTTGGGGGTTTCACTGCTGAGCGCTTCAGAACGGCCGCAGGTGACGGTCATTACAAAGACAAAGTCTTTTCGCAGGGTTCGCTGATAACCAAGTCTTTCCTACGCTGAAGCGCTGGCGTATTATAGTATATGAATTTTTTTTTCTGTTTTGTTGTGTACTGATTTACTCTGATATCGCGGCTCCGCCTGTTTCACACGTCTTTAAAATCGTCATGGTCTGTTTACACGATGTGGCTAACACTTTCGGCTGAAAAAGAAATCAAAAGGTATTCATTTGTTTATCACATGCAGAGAGTCTTATTTTAAAATAGAAAAAAAAATAGGTATATACATGAAATGTGTACATTAAATTGTATTGCACTGTATTGAATTACTGCTATACCATGGGACTGCTGAGCACTTTAAGAAATCATAGTCTCTGCAGAGTGTGGTATCACCAACCTACCCACATATCGATCCAGGCAACCAGAATTAGCCTTTTTGACGCCCTGAGGGAACCGCCGGAAACTCCTTTGAATTTGTCCGGGCCTGATGCCGCTACATCTTAATGCTTGGCAGCGCAGACAGAGCGGCAGTAACCCGAGAGCTACAGGCTCCAAATGAAAGCTGCATGAAGGTGATGATAGTGAATAATATCTCCGCAAAAGATGATCACACAGTGACAGTTTTACCGAACGATAAATAAATGGAGCTAAAAAGGGAAGAGCGGGAGACAGAGTGTCGGCAGGCGCGGGGGAGACGGGCAGAAGAGCTGCCGCAAGCTGAAAGCCAAAGCATAAATAAAGGCAGGCACGTCTTTTTACCTTCCTCAATTATCCGTCTTTTGACACGCAAGCTGAGCACATTGTAATTAACATGGCGAGAGATAATGGGGTCTCGAGCCAATGATCAATCTGGCACATATATTATCTGCCTCTTTTACCCAGCCTTGTTCATATTATTTTTAAAAGGATGGAAGGAAAGAAATTCAGTTGCAGACTGCCGTGTTCTAGAATCCCAAAGCTGATATAGATTACCACTTCATCAACGGAATCTTTTCCTTCCGAATGTAAATACAGATAGCATTTTTTTTTTCATATATATATATATATATATATATATATATATATTTATTATTATTTTTATTTTTTTTGTGTCCTCGTGTGGGTGTGTGCGAGTGTGGTCTACATGCAGACTTTGCACTAAATTTCCACTAAATCTATTACAGAAAACAGTAATTAATGAAGCAAAGCCAGAGTTTGGCATCATGACACTTTGAAGACCCTTTAGTCCCAGGTACAACTTGTGCAGTTGTAATTTTACTAAGTTTTACTGTAGAACCTTTCACGGTTCTTCTGCTTCTTCTGTTGAACCTGCTTCTTTTTTGCATGCACAGCTTTCTTTTTTTCTTATATAATGTACTGCTATGTTTATGCCATACAAATATTTTCCTTTAACATTTTAAAAGAAATCCTGACAATTCATATTTCAGATGTTACACAGTTTCTAGGTGCCTATTTACATGTAATCAAATCAGTGATAGTGACCATGTTACCTGCTTTGTACAAATGGTCACATTTCCCTTATGTCTACTCTCTCCTGCTGAAGCATGTGGTCAAATGATGGATTTTGATCTAACAAATTTTGCACAAACTTTGCACAAGTCTATGCCTGCTTTAGTGTAAACTGTAATAAAAACAAAAGGGGACATAAATACGACAAAACTATGAAATTTGTGTAAATGTTGAAAAGATTGTACTTTTCTATAAAGTTTGACAATATCATTTGTGTTGAACTGAAAAGTAATGTCAATCAGAACCTTTTCCCCAGCACAGACTTTTGGAGCTCAACTATATACAGTACAGTTAAAAAATTTCAAAAAAGAATTTCAAAAACCAATAAAAATATAAATGTGAGTTTAAGAATTAAAAAATACAACATGGATTTCACAATACAAATATGGTATTACTTTTTTTTTTCTTTCAAAAAACCTAACAAAGGAAAAAAACTGAGAAAAAAAAAACACTTTTATTATAATATCCAAATCTTATAAATGGAGCATTTAACCAGGTAGTATGGATGTGTTAATACATCCTTAATTACAGCAGTGTATTCTCAAATCAATTAAAATATCAAATTCTCACAGTGTTGAATCCAACCGTTAGTACAGGACTGAACAATTATAAATGTACTTTACATAAGGCTTAAGTTAAATGATTACTACTATGTAGATATATAAGCCTCACTGCATTTCTTAGCTTCATTAGTGCCATTAACCTCAGGGACAGCAGTTACGTGGACTTGTCCTAAACGATTAGAATAATATTTAGAGTACATTAAAAAACAAAAAAAATTACCAGCCTGAAGTGACTCAATTCTAAATTTTTTTATCCTAATGTGACACGTGATTTTTAGGGCTGTCTGAAAACACACAAATATGATGTTTTTCAGACTGTATCTGAGTCACTTTCATATGTTGTCCTACACCAGATACATCCGATATATGGTCATGCAACCTGAATGAGAAGATCAGAATCCTTGTGACTTTTTGACTCTGCACATGCGCAGGACGCTCTTTGATGTCAGTCAGCACCAGCAGTATAGGGATTTCATAGCAGTGATAGCAACAGCGGTTAAAACAACTAAATCGAGGCGTCTGGCTATCTTTCTTCTTCAGGATGTCAACAAATACAGCTGACCAACTGCTTGTCATCCTCCAGAGGAAAATCCCAAGCATATTTTAACTAAAATCGTATCCATCGTTTGAAATGAATGACTTGTTTTCCCCCAGATAATGCGAATAAAGATGTATCGATGTGAGCATGCCTGCCATTTCAGGACAAGATCGCCGGCGGCATTAAAGTTAGATCATTATCATTTGTAACTATGGATTTGAACTGTCATGACATGCAAATGCGATCTGACCAAAAACCAAAAAAATAAAAAATAATAATCGGAATTGAACAATGTGGCTTGTAATGTGAAAGTAGCCATAAACTACTAGTTTACACTCCGTGTGAACATAAATGCCTTAATGAATTCCTTTAATAAAACTAAACAGAACTTATCCTAAATCCAATTTGGTGATTTTTTTTTTTCAAAACTATACTGCTTACTTTATTACTAATGATAGTAGGTTGTGTGAATGTTTTCATTGTACTGCTAATTTCATCATGTACTGTAATGATTTTGTATTGATTTTGCAAACACACATTACTTTCATATTTTAAAAATAATTAATAAAAATTCAGAAAAACTTTAGCTCTGATAAGTTTTCTGAAATGAAATTTTCCGGACATTTTCTGAACTTTTTAAATTACAACTGCACTCGTGATTCATTTTTCGAGTGAATTCACATTGAATTCTGCAGCACATGCACTCAAGCAACAATGACATACAACAGAGCAGCATTATTTCCCTTTATTTGCTGTGACCAATGACTACAGACGTTGCACTGTGTGAGCTCACCCGAAGTACTGCGAGTCTCCAGAAGAAAAAGGGGAGAAACAATGTTGGAAAGCTATACTGTGACACAAATGCTACTTTATTTTATTTTTGTGGAAAGAAGAGACAAATTTCTCCTAAAAAACACTCCTAAACTCTCATACAAAAAACATTTCTAAATGTTAAAGCTCATTAGTGGCACGCTACACACAGAGTGTTAATCATGACCGTTTTTCACCCGCAAGTGGCTGGTGTGTTTCCATCGACAGAAGAACAGAAGCACTGTCACGACTTATCATGTTATCACAAATAGCAGTTATTTTTGCCAGGGTTTAGGTTAGAACTGTACCATAATAACCATTATTCAGAACAGTAAATAACAGGCAAAAACCACTGTTTTAAAATCAGTTTAACGATAACATGGCTTCCACATGGAATCAGGATATACGTCCCACCCACAGACTCAGACGCACCCACACCCACGCACCACTTCTGTGTCTCTGCCCTGTTTCCACTCCACTCCCAATCTCTGTGACCTGCGCTAACCTGGCTCCCTCTGCTCTGTTGTTCAGGCAGGAAACACCGATGAGTGACCGCTGGCAGGTCCAGCCTAGACCCAGACCTGTGCCACAATACAGGCCAGCACCCTGAACTCCAACACACACTTCTACTCAGTCCAACCTGCAGCAAGGGAAAGGAGGGGGGTGTGGAGTGGCATCCTGTGTGAAATTTCAGTGTAAATGAATACTTTTCTTTCTCTCTCTCTCTCTCTCTCTCTCTTATTCTAACTACTCTCTCCACTTCCGTCATCTGCCACTTCCAGGTCCCCACAATCACCTTTAAGTCTAAACAGGAAAGTGTGTGTTTGTGTGTGTGTGTGTGTGTGTGTGTGTGTGTGTGTGTGTGTGTGTGTGTGTGGAAACGCCAGCATTAAATTGCTGTTCACTGCAAGTTTCTTTGTTGTTTCCTCTATACAAATGCACACACAAACACACAAACACACAGACACACACGGCCAGCTGCCCACAACCTACCTCTTCCAGGCCCTGTGTGTTTTTCCTGACACCACTTTTTGCAAAATCAGCCCTACGTCACTAAAACAGGAAGTGACAGTTAGAGGTGGCTACGAGTTTTTTTTTTTTAATAAGTTAACAAGTAATAGAAACTAGCAACATTTAGTTAAGCTGGTAGTTTTTGCATAATGTTATTTGAACTTTACTAACTCTTATTCAATATGCAATGTTTCTGGGTCACACTTTCATTCACAGGTCCCATATTTTACCACTTCTTAAAAAAGTTTATTAAGTTTAATTAATCAAACCTCAGAGGCTTTTGTGTGTCAATGCTCTAGTTTAAATGTGTCTCATATAATGCTTTATACCTCAACTCCTTTATGTCACTCCTTCCCCAAGCGCACAGTTTCAGTGTCTAAAAAGTGTTTTGCTTGTTTGAGCTATTGCCAACATAAAAATTGGAAAAGGGCAAAAATCAAGGTTTTTGTACACACATGCACACGCACACTGGAGACCCATCGGAATGTCAAAAAATTATTTGACAGTAAATTTTGCATTACAGGTCCCCTATAAGAAATGAAGGAGACACTGGGATTGGAGTGTGTTCTCTAGTGAGCAGCTGCCAATAAAAGCCTCAGAGTGATTAGAAAATAATATCACTCTACTACTCAGCTACTATTTATAGCATGCTTTTATATATATATATATATAAATATATAAATAGTTTTATATATATAAGCATGCTATAAATAGTAGCTTAATATAACAGCTAAATGCATGCTGAATGGTCTGTATATACCTCCAAACGCAGCAGTCACGTCTCCTTAAATGTCATTTGCTGCTTCTGGAAAATCAGAGTAGAGTGCAAATAAAGAGCAGAATACTTGACATTAATTAATTAGTAAATCCCAATAATTATCAATAAGCTCAAGATTTGCAAATGAATTAAACCAAAAAAAAAAAAAAAAAGCTTTAAAGGACAATTGACCGATTAAATCAGGAGCCCTTGAGTGACGTGTTATGGATCGGGTGCTGAAGGAGATATGTTGACGAAATACAGAGTGGTGTAGTAGGCCACGTGTTAAACTGTGGCTAAACGTATGTTATGTTTCCAGTCTAATGGTTTCAAGCCTCCATAGCAAACTGTGTACCAAACAGCACATGATCTAGTGTGAAGGAAAGGGCAAAATATACACCTTTCAATCCCAAGGCTAGTTAGATGTCAATTGTACTGTGAGCCTCCATTTAATTTATGGCCACAAACAAACTAATTCGTTTAAAATGCTTGAACTGACTACATAACATTTCTGAGCATAGACTAAACAACTACACAATTAGATCAACTTGTTTAGTCAATCAGAGACAAAAGCATGAGTGTCAACATCACATCCTACAGTAAGCCAGGGAGCCCCTTTTGATCCAAAATAATTAGAAAGCAACAAAACTGATGAAGTAGTTTGAGAAGAGATACATACAAGTGCTAGTGTGTCTGGGCAAATCAACACTCATGTCAAAACCTGAAGACTTAACATAACAGAGGTGGTTTTACATTATTATTATTTTCAGCACATTACATTTGAGCACAGGATCCATAGTAACCTCTGTATTTTGTTATTAGGGCCCTCTTGTTTTCCTAAGGATTTTTTCCCCCACAATTTTTGGGCTTTTTGGGGGTCTTAACATGTTCAAAAGCCCATGAAAATTGGCAGAGAGGTTGGAATCTGCTGCCATTAGGATGCCTGAGAGTCTAGGCCCCGGGCGTGGCCCTGACACAAGATTTTGCAGCATAGCTCATACACGCAAGACCCGGTACACATTTAGAGCTCATTGAGCCAAACAACTTTCAAACTGCACATCATGGCCTCAATTTAACAGGATGTCAGTTATTTTGTGTCGTTTGCCAAAAAAACCCCGATGGATTTTGATATACTTCTCCTAGGGAATTTATACGATCGCCTCAAAACCGAGCCTATGTGATATAAAGACATTGATGATGCAAAATTGTAGAGGGATTTTTGATATATCAAACGGGCCAGCCATGATGATGCCTTAAACTTCTGCTGAAAAGTGGTTAATAACTTTCTGTGGGACATTATATTGAGTAACATCACATTCAGAGACACGTTCAGTGACAACACGTACAGTGACATCACATTGAGTAACATCATAAGGTGTTTTTTTTTTTTCCAGGCCACACAGACTCACACACCACACACAAACACACACACACACACACCTCTCTCTCTCACACACACTAACACACACATGCACACACACACACTAACGCACTCAACAAATATTTAGAGCCCAAATTGACATTAGCCCTATATAGTGTGTGACGTGTGCAAGTGCATCCAGGCGGTGATAGCTTTTTGTAGGTCTTAACATGCTCAAAGAACATACAGGTTGTGCGGTGCACCCGGGAGGCGATGTTGCAAGGTGCTTGGGCCCGCTCATCGTTGCTTGCAAATATATTTATATATTTATTAAGTTATTACTGGCCGCACTCCTACATGGACAAAATACCAAAGTATGCACACATATAGAGGAGTGACGATGTTAGATAGATTTTCATCTCCTGCATCCAAGTCTTATGAAATTAACAGCATTTGCTAATTACCAAGACTCAATAGCATTCTTTGCTCACGGAGAAACCAAGTACATGCAGAAATGCCAACTAACAATTTATTATTTTTTTAATTATAGTGCTATACTAACAGCAAACTAAAGAAATGTTTGAATTTATATGCAACTAGCTGTGCATATAAGCTTACTTTAACACATCTGTTACCAAATGAACACCAGGATTTATCCAGTCGGCTCCATGACCATGTCAGATTTTATGCATGTTAATAAACTGTCAAGAAATCTACTGATATGAAAGTGACTGATTATGTGCGACTGTTTCACAAATCAACAGAAGGTTGGTTCTTGTTTCGTAATTATTGAGCGGACTTATGTAAAAGGTTAGCAAGCTTTTTTTTAACCTTTCTTTTTTTTCAATTGGGTCAAGAAGAAATAAAAAGTTATAAATATTTATTTTCCGCCAGTCCCATCCTGTTGTTTTTCAGGCAGAGGTTCATAAAATCATAGTCAGAGTTGACCTACATAAAGTCGGTGTGCGCCTTGCATGTGCTTTTGCCTTAAGTCATTCAGCTTTTCTGACCATTTTATTCCTAGAGCACTTTTAACAATAGACTTTAGCAGAATTTAGATGCCAGTGTATATATAGATTCATTTAGTTAGTGATGTACAATTAGTCACATAACATTTGAACTCGCAAGACCCGTGCAATTATTTAATCCAAACAGGTTGCAGTTTATTACAGGTAATATATGCATGATATATGTAGAGTTTGTCAATAATTTAAGTATTGGTTTATTATTTTAAAATAATAATAATAATAATAATAATAATAATAATAAAAATGATAAATAAATATTAAAACCTCTTAATATGGCCATTTTTATCCAATTACTTGTTATTAGCCTAAATACATATGTCTGAATACTAAATGTTACATTTGATAGCTTCATGTCAGTTTAAATCAGTGTCAAAATTATTGCAATGTAATTTTTTGCAAATTGTGTAGCTCTAACTTATATATATATTGAAAAAGCCATTAAAGCTAAACTGTAGGTGTTTACACTTATGAACGAATTCTGAAATGTGAAATAAAAAAAGATGACGTTTTCAGTTAGTCCTTCTTAGCTTAGGACTTGCTTCATTGTACTCACTTAATCTGTCAATCACTTAAGGTGTTTCACCCTTCCTTTCCATGTTTAAGGCCCTACACCAACCTAATCTGTGGACGGTTCTAGCTCAGCCTTTGCTGTGTGCGCAGATCCTTCAAGCAAGATATGAATTAGTGAGCAAAAGGAGCCTGGAGCATAACCGCTGGCTAAATGCATCATCAGCACTTGAAATGGAGAGAGAGAGCATGTGTGAGAGCGAGAGAAAGGGGATAAAGTGCTTGGCTGAAGCTCCTCCTCATTGGCAGAGATCAATGATTCACGCCACTGCCCACCACAAGCCTGCAAATGAGGCGTTAAGTGTAGAGGCCACTGCTGCAGCCAGTAAATATACTACTCCTCTCTTCTCTCCTATCCTTGCGTGTCCTCTCCCTCTCCCCTATTTATCCCTATATAGTTTATAAAGCGAAGCAATAGTCATGTTTTTATGTAATTGATATTTAATATAATTAACTACCAGGGTAAATTGTATTTATGTATTTATTTATTTTAAGCAACACACTAAAACCAAAGACGGAGGGATGTGTACGCAGGAAGTGCAGACAGATTCTGTAATATAGGGTCTGAAATTTAACTCTCCATAGATTCCATCACCTGCGCAAATGTCACTGTCGCCTTTTTGTTGGGCGTGTGTGTGTGTGTATGTGGATGTGTGGATCTGTGTGCGCATATATTGTATTGGTGGTGTCTCTGCAGCTTTGGTAGAATCAAGCCAAAATGGTGCAGGATATCCCAATATCAAGTATTGCAAGTATTCCCAACCTCTCTCTCTCTCGAACTCCCTCACACACACAGAAATGGGGGTATTGCTGGCACATGGGCTGAAGTGAAAGCTTTAGCTTGGTGTTTCCTACAAAAGGTAGTCCATCCTTACTGTCATGCATCTTTAATTATACTACAAGAGCTATGTTCAAGTCATCCTGCTGGAATGCAACATGGGGCAATTACACCTGTTTTCTCACAGCTGCAGCAGGCATTTAACACTGTTAAAGGTGATGTGTATACATTATACATACAGCAATACACCATGCTACAAGACGTAAAAACGCTTCACAAAAAACTTTAACAATATTTTTAATTCAGGAAAATTACAGAAACTGTTATCGCCATCTCTGTAATTGTGAGAGAAATGTGAGCTTTCAACCGTGTAAAATTTAAATTCTCTTAAAGATCTTAAAGATCTTTTAATAAAAAAAAATCTCTAGTGTTGAAATACCTTCATCAGTTGTTTTGAAAAGACTGACGTTCCATTCTTCCAATCAAAATTCACCACAGCACTGTGAGGGGGTGAACATCAAAGACCTGAAATACAGACAGCGCGAAAATAGAGAGAGAGGGAGAGAGAGAGCGCAAGCGAGAGAGACAGAGAGAGCGAGAGCGAGAGAGACAGAGACAGAGAGAGCGAGAGAGAGAGAGAGAGAGAGAGAGAGATGCAAATTAACATCAGCAAATTACAAACAGGAACAGATACCATGTTCTCAAGGTGGGGAGCGTCCCTACAATTTACACAACCCACATAAACATGGTTGACTCAAATAGTGAGGAAAAAAACAAAAAAACGTGATGAAATCCAACCACAAAACGTTGATTTGAACTGTGACAAACTAATTCCAGAAGTTCTCAGAACGACCTAAATGCATCTTAACACTTGTCAACATTTAAATGTTTTTTTTTCTCCTAACAGCAAGCACTTTTGATTTTAGTGATATTTATCCATCTAATAATCAGACTAAATATGCGCTGCGGTTACAACAAAAAGCGTCGTGGGACGACTCATAACTATAAATGCTGTGTCCACAAACTGCCAGTCAGAATTCTTCAGCACGCCATCGAACGGGTTAAGAAAGCGACATGTAGCCATGACAAATCTGCATAGCCCATCACTTGGCCAGATCTGCATAATAAAATGCCCCTGTCTGTGGTCAGCGTTTTGTAAAGTGCTCCTATTAAAAGTCAGGAGATGAGAAAGTGAGAAATTGGGGGGGGGGGGGGGGAGCAGTTCATTAAGTTGATATAAGTTATAGACTTTTACTACATTTTAGATCACATCACTGCTTTTGACTTTCAGATGCCAAAATGCACCTAAAATAATATTTTCTGCACCTAACATAGAGACCAGAAAAAAAGCACCTGCAGGCACACCTACATGTCATTTAAGCAAGAGGACTATCTGTCTTTAAAAAAAAAAAAAAAAAAAAACACTAACGCTGTTACCAAGGGACTCCACTTGTGAGCGGAGAACAGATCCCTGCCATCTCCATTAAATCAGTCCCTTGCTCCAGATAAGAGTCGTCTGATTAGCTGTGGTCTTCTCGTTACAGCAGGGGAAAATATGCAGAATGTGGGTTCCTCTGATATTTATGACTCACACATTACAGATGTTATGTGGTGGACAGACAGCAGGGGGGATACAGATGAAGAGGAAGAGAAGTAAAAAGGATAGGAAAAGCAAGCAGGGGGTGAACAGAGGAAAGGGAAGAAGAAAAAGATCTGAACAGGTACTGGTATCGCGCTACAAAAGATCAGAAGAGTGCACATTGTAGAACAAGAGTTAAGACATTTTTGACATTTGTTTCACATTGCCAAAAGAAGTGGTTCAGGCTTTTTTTCTCTTCTCTTTTCTTTTTTTCTCTTTTTTTTACTTAAAAGAAATGCATTTATTATAGGAACGACAACTCCTGATACAGGCCAATGACCTAGACATCATAATGATAAAACTGAAAAATGCAACCATAATTCACAACACACTGGTGGTATTTCATTTAAAATATATCAAAATAAACTAGCTAAAACTATATACAGATAATATATACAGATATCCCTTTTTGTCTAGTTATCGTGTATCCTCTGGGGAAGTATCAGGGAATTAACCCCCGATAAATTCGGCAGTCATAAGAAGGACATCAAATATTAGCCCAGCACAATTAATCACATAAAACTCAAAATTTCAATATTGCCCTGTGCAATTATGTAATCAACAAAGAGTGCCACATATTACAGGTAAAATATGCACATTTGGGAATTTATGTAGTTTGTCTATAATTATGTTTTTTTTATATAATTTTGAGTTGATAAATACATTTTTGAAAACATTTTATTAATGAGATAATTTGTCCAATTATTTGCTGTTAGCCTGGATACAAAATAGAACATTTAGTACTTAAATATTGAAGTCTTAATCTCAGTCACAATATGTGTCAAAATAATCATAATGTGATGGTCTTGATCAGCACTAAAAAATACTGTATAAAGTAAAAATGAGTAACAGGCAAATTCAAGAGACCTAACTCACTCAGCATTGTACTGCTTTTTATTTCTTTCTTTTTTTACATAGCACTTGCACCAGTGCAACCTCTGTTCATTTTCCTAAATATGCAGTCTTAAATTACAGACAGTTTACCTACTTATTTCCATCTTTGTCTATTTTTTTTTTAATTAAAAAACATAGTTATCAGCTTCTTTGGAGCTGTTTAGTAATTATTACTTATTGGTTTTAAATAAAGTATTTTTTTATTTTTACAGTTTCCCCAATCGGGTGGTCCTTTCATGATGCTAAACAGATCAGGAGGAGCAATCAACACTTCAGTGTTTTACTTTATTTCCGCTATTATTAGTCACTAGTAACATCACAAATTAAACATGATGCAGAATAGCATAAATAAAAGATTTTTTGTTCATTTTTTTGTTTTGAACAAATGATTAAATGTTTATTCTTACATCCTTAAGAGAGTGCTTTATGAAAAGACAGGCACATCTGAAGTAGTGATGTCAAATCGGGGTGTTTTTTTTTTTTTAACAACTGCCATAAAAGCATTTTCACTACTGAGTTCTCTTTTTCGAAATTCTTCACAAAAGGTCACACACTGTATTTGAGACAAAACATTGATCAAATGTTTCCTTACTCGAATACAAAATGTCAATCAGTGAACACGATTTCCAAAATTCTTTTGTTCACGTCTCACTCTGTGTCAACTGAAAATTACCAAAAGGGTTGACACTTTGCATCTAAAATTAACATGAAAAAAAAAATGCTTCACTAAATCAAACCTACTATATTGGAGAACAATCAAAGACAATCAAAAAGGAGCAATTTTTATGAGGATGATGAAACCAAACTTTGCTTATGCAGTAAAGATATCCAAGTTTTGCGTACTTTTTCTGTTATGGATTAGCTAAGCAATAACAAAGTAATTTTAGGAGAAAAGGTACAGAGCAAATAATTGTTTACTCCTTTATATTTTTACATCAAATTGTGAATCTGCTATGATGGCAACAGTGGCAAGTATTATTCTCACTAGTGTTCACCGTTATTTTTTTGGAGATTTTCTGATGTGTCTGCAGTGTGATGAGTGCTATAAAGCATTTCAGACATAAAACTGTTGTGCCAAACTGCAGAAAGGTGTGAGAATGCTCTGCAAAGGAGAATGTCATACTGAAAAATGCTTGTCAGCAGTTGTTAAAAAAACAGAATACAATAAATTAATTGCTAACATTTAATAATAAACACCAGAAAATGCTGCAATTAATAACAGTTCACAGCCTGTTCTTTGGTTAGATTTTCCTGTTTTAAAGCACTGAAAATAAGTTCAAGTTCACTTAAATAAAGAAAATGCTTAAATCTATATAGACATGCAAGGAGTAAACACCCATAGTTTTATAATAAAATCTATGCACCAGAATTTGTGGACATTATTATAACTACTATTTGGTTTCTTCTTTTCAGATAGTGATGTAATCTTCGAGTGTATAAGTGAAAACTCCAAAAAGCCTGATTTTCAAAGAGTCATGTTGTTCGAAGATCTTTGAGAACAACTTTGTCATTCCATCTCTAGGTTAATTTTTGTTCGTAAAGCTACTAAAGGTAAGTAAACATAAATATAAATAATCTATTCAATTTATTTACAAATTTAACCATAATACTAAGGGTGTCTGTATTCTTTTTTCATGTCTATGTAATGTAAAGATGGCTGAAAAACTATTCAGTGATGTGTCATGATTCTTTTGTGTTCACAGCATCCTGGTGGGAGCAATTTATTTGGCAGGTTTGTTTAGAATTGTAACAAGTACACTTATAGAATCACAACACAAACCCAGGTATCGCGATACGGTTGTATCAGGTGGTCCCTGGTGATTCCCATCCTTAACGTAAAGTGTTCAGAAACATTTGACTGCCAGCACATCCCAAGTTTGAGTCCAAACACCTCATCACTATCCTCCCCATATCTAGGCTTTCTCTTCAGGTGAAATATAATCAGCCCTTATCATCAGATGTTCAAACTAAAATGCACAAAGCAGACATCGGATGAAGCAGGACACTGAATAAGAAGTCCACTTCAACAAACATCCCTCACATGACCTCTTCTTCACAGTCCAATTATGCGAGTAGTGTTTCACACACTCTCTGTTGACCTGCCGGTACAGAGAAAAAAAAAAGACTGCAGAAGAGCTCCGTGATTTAAAGGCCTTCCCTCAGACCTGGAGACAAGGTTACAGGGTCAGCACAGACATTAAAAGGTCAGTGTGTGGCCCACTCGGGGACAATTACTCGCGGTCGTGGCTAAGTGGACACTTGATTGAATACGACGGCGCTGGGAATGCCGCAGCCTCGCCGATACCAATTCCCAGAGCCATTTAGAATAAAAGACCCTCGTGATAGGCCTCCTTTATGGCCCAAATTCATCTTCCTTTGCACTTTAGGAAGGATTTAAAAAAAAGTGATAAGAGGGTTATTCTCCAGTTGAGGCAGTGACGAACATTAGTGCCAAGTTCTAACGTTGAGCAGCAAACACAAGGTGAGCAGGAGGGATGTTTTGCGGAATTAACGTGGCAGTTAATCTCAGTGCGGGCTTGTTTTCTTCTCATGCTGTGCGTGTTAACAAGTGTTTCTTATCTGATGCACTTCATGGCAGGTTACAAGCTGTGACACAATTAAATGTGATATAGAGACACACTAGGCATATTTCAGTGTTATAGACTGTGTGTATCCAATTAACACAGGTAGCTTTGTATTTGTTTTGAGCCAAGGAAAACTTTTAATACCCACAACCAAAATATACTAGGTGTCGATAAAGATTTGCGGGAAACATTTTCCCACATTACAGTAGATTCCTATGTACTTCCTGTGTATTTAAGCACATGAATAAATGGCATATATGATTGAAATGTATATACAGTGTTGCCCAAAAGTCCGTATTCATAGGCAATTTCTCAAATTTCCTTGCCTGATACGCGGCAATATTATTTTGCATTGAAGATTTCCAAAAATTTGTTGATCTTTTGGGCGTCTCAGCAAACAAAAACACTTGCACGCTCCTGTCCTGCTCTTAATGTGCTGTGTAGTAGAAAAACATTTAAAGGAAAGGGCTATGATATGCGAAGTCAACAGATATTCTGTTAAATGACATGGTTGAAATGAAAACTGAAATGTCAGTAAAAGTTTTTCCTGTACAATGGCTGGCATTTTCAGGAAATAAATGTCACACATTAGAGCACTCTTACTTTCTGACTTATTAATGAATTTACTGAACTCACTACTGTCGAATATACAAACTTGCAACACTCTTGCGTTCCCATGAACTCACTTTGTGCATAAAGATAAAAATCTTTGAACAGGACTGTTTACGCATTTCTTGGCTTCGGAAACCAAACCCCCACATGGTGCCACCTGAGCAACCTGGTCCAGCAGCTGCGTGCTTGTAAATAGCACATGGCATAGCTCTCAAAACCTGAAGTGCAGTGCACAGTAGTAACACCTTGAGAAGGCTTAATATCAAGAGGGAGGGGGGGGGAATAAAAAGAAATGATACCCTGGCAGTGTCTTGTACAAAACCTACACATAGAATCACATTCTATATGAAAGATCTTCTCAAGAAGGCTTCTCAGTACCAGACCCGTTAATACAGAACTATTGCATTTGTTTCATGGTGTGCAAATCTGTCCAGGTAGACTACAAAGCTTCCCAAGCTCTTGTGTTCTGATTTTCTTTTCCTCACTCCTGGAATGTTACTGCAACAAAACTGATTAGAATACACTACCGCTCAAAAGTTTGGGATCACTTGCAAATTTCTTTGTTTTTGTTTAGTGATTTATTTTCTACATTATATAACCATACTGGGGACTTCAAAACTATGAAATAACACATTTGGAATTAGGTAATTATGTAACAACAACAACAGTCGGTTGTTATTTTAAGACACAAAGGTCAGCTGTTCTGGACTAGTTCTTGCAAGAACAGTATTGCCACGTACATTTGCAAAACCTATTAAGCACCATGGTGAAACTGGCTCTCATGAAGACTTTCCAGGAACGCAAGACCAAACCTTAACTCTGCTGCAGAGGAGAAGTTACCAGGCTCAAAAATCACCAATTAACAGCACCTCGGATTAGAGCCGTTATGAAGGCTTTACAGATCATGAGTAGATACATCTCAATATCAACTGTTCAAAGAAGATTGTTGCATATTTTGGACACCTTCAGCATTGGTTTACAGTGTAGAAACAAATAAAAATCAGGAATGGCGATAGAGTTATAAGGAGGATTCTCACTTCACTAAACTTCCCAAGGAGAAACGAAATGGGCCAAAAAAAAAAAAAAAAACGACATGAGAGAAACTAAATCAGTCAAAACTAAACTGGATTTACATACACACCATTTGCCACTATACCACCTGGGAGAATCCTGAATTGTGATACACTTTAATGCATTTTCAGGTTTCTGGATGAAAAGGTGCATAGCATTTAATCTCCACATGCATTTTGACAGCTAATAAAATTCATTCTTAAGTTACCATATCATTCCAGGTTTAAAACTTGTTAACACAAAAGTGTGGACAATAAATAAGAATTCAGTATCTGGCTAACTAAAAACCACATTTAAAGCACATTTAAACGACATCATGGTACATCTATATATCTTCCTACGTAAATATTAATAGGCTTATACTCTCACTGGCCACTTCATTAGGTACCTTGCTAGTACTGTGTTAAACCCTGTTGCCTTCAGAACTGCCTTAATTCTTGTAGTTTTTATTTAACAAGGTCCTGGAAACTACCCTTGAAGATTTTTGTCTATGTTGACTCAGATTTGTCGGTTACACAGCCGTGATGCAAATTTCCCGCTGCACCTTATCCCAAATGAGCCCTATTAGATAGAGATCTGGGGGGGGGCATTTGAGTACAATGAACTCATTGTTATGTTCAAGAATCAGGCTTTGTGACATGGAATGTTATCCTGTGGTCATAAGGGGATGGACAAGGACACCATGACACAACCTCCACCATCAGCCTGAACTGGCAGGATGGGTCCATGCTTTCATGCTTTTTATGCCAAATTCTGACCATACCATCCGACTGGCGCAACAGAAATCAAGACTCATCAGACCAGGCAATGTTTTTCCAATCTGTCTCGACTTTGGTAAGTCCGTGTGAACTGTAGGCTCAGTTTCCCGATCTTACCTGACAGGAGTAGCACCTGGTATGATCTTCTGCTGCTGAAGCCCATCTGCTTCATCTGCTCCTACATGTAGTGTTATCAGAGACGCTCTACAGCATATTTTGATTGTAACAAGATGTGATCTGAGTTACTGTTGCTTTTCTATCAGCTCAAACCAGCCTGGCCATTCTCCTCTGACCTCTGGCATCAACAAGGCATTTCTGCCCAGATAATGTTTTTTCAGAGCAATCTCTATAAACCCTAGAGATGGTTGTGTGAGAAAATCTCTGTAGGTCAGCAGTTTCAGAAATATTCAGACCAGCCTGGTCTGGCACCAACAACCATGCCATGTTCAATGTCACTTAAATCAAAACTTTCTTCCCCATTCTGATGCTAGGTTTGAACTTCAGAAGATCGTCTTGACTGTGTCTACTTGTCTAAATGTATTGAGCTGTTTCCATGTGATTGGCTGATTAGATATTTGCATTGAAGAGCAGTTGAACAGGGGTACTTAATGGAGTGGCTGGTGAGTGTATAGTCATAAGAAACTAATATCCTGTGATGAATGTAAATGAATGACAGATCTGAGAACAGTCTAAGATGTTGTTAAACTCTGTTGATACTGCGATGACTTGGGTGTTACTGGGGTCTCAGCAGACAAAGTTCTAATCTAATCTCATTGCAGCCTAGGATAAACTTTAGAGGAGATCTAACAAAGAGATCTCTTTTAGATGTTTTTTGCCCTATGGGCATATGCACTGTAGCATTTCTGTTCAGACAACACTGACATTAAAGTGCAGCTTTCCCAATATGTTGGTTATCTTCAGATCAGAATAATGCTGCAACATGCTCTTGATTTAAGGAATTAGCTCTCTATTAATATATTCCATCAGTGACCGTTTAATGGTGCCTAATTGATTTATTTGCGTATCTAACATCCTCAACATTTTTATTACACCGTGGATAAAGTAACATTATTCTTTTAAAGTAGATAGCTAGTCAGACTATTAACATTACATTGGCTCTGAGAAACAGACAAAATTTGGACGATGCTATGCCTTCAAGGGATAACAGTCCTTTGCAGGGTAACATAAAAACACACATGCATTCAGAAATGGGGCAATTTATCAAGTACTATACACACTGGCACATTTTACAGATGTGCATTGTGGGCAAAATACACTGTAAGTAATATGAGCTCAGGAACCCAGAACCATGGAACTGTGAACCAGAGAAGCAGCAATGCTTCCTGCCTTTAGCTTACTTAACATATGAATGTATACTGCATAATTAATAACCTTGCATTGAAATCAATACTACCTTGGCCTTACTTATTATATCCCATAAATAAAATTGCAGAGCAACAATGTATACGTTTGTTCGTGCTTTGATATGGAAACAAAACATGTCTGTAAGAAAGCAAAATTAAATGACTATGAGAAAATACTACGTGCGGAATAGGGAGGAGAATCACCAGAGACCTCCGATAAGATATTATATTATCACGATACCTATGTGGCGATTCGATTTGTATTGCAATCCTGAACATATCGCTATTTTATACATCTCCTGATTCCATTTTTCTTCAGACCACACAGAATGCTGTGCTGCGTGCCAATGTGTGAATAATTTAGAGTGCCATACCTGCTGGATTATAAGGGAATTACAACATTTTACCACTTCTAATGCAATCATAAAGGAATTAAAAACATTATTTTGCGGTACATGAATTGCCCCACGAAACAATCACGATGCATAACGGAATCGATCCCCCCCCCCCGCCCTTTTCTCGTGTACATACAGAAAAATATTGTGGACTTATGTGCGCTAACCAGGGACTGCACAACAGGCACTCAGTTGGCCTATCACTTGTTGGTGGTGGTAGAGTTATTCCCAATGAAGTACTCTGTAAGCAAGTGGGCATCAGGCGAGTGCCATCTGGGTGCACTTATTTAATGCTGGCACATGTCCCGAGGCAGCCCTGCCACAAAGCTGGGTGGAGGGTGTGGATGGAGAATAAATTGCATCATTTACTTAACACCCATTTACCGATGTGGCCATTAAAAAGCTATGACTAGATAATTTGGTTACTTCAGCTGCTGGTTGCTACCGTCAGCCAAACTGTGTTGTGTGCGGATCACAGGCCTGATCAAATAGAGAACCGAAGTTTCAAACACATGTTTTCCAATCGTGTTTTGACAAGCCTTGATTTATCCCCCCCAAAAAAGAAAAGAATAACTCAGACAGTCACACAGACTACACTACTCACAAACAAGTGATAAATATTTTAATTACAATGCCGAGCCCTCTTTAATTGCTGTGCTGCATTCAGGAAAGGTACATTTGCTTGTTGATAACATAGCAGTTTGGGTACAAATGAGGAAGTCAGGGTGTGGGCAGTGCAATAAAACAAGCACCACATGAACGCACCCTAAACATGTTGTAAAACTGAGACTCTTAGCCAATTCTTGTAAGATGTAAGATGCAATCGCTCCATTTTCTGTGGCCCTTTTGGAACTCATTTTCTTCCACCTCAATATTAATGTTTACACTCGGCCCCTCTAAAAGTTTCAATTTTCATCTTTGGTGAGTGGCAATGCCTGTGTGATTTGAGTCATTTTGCTTTAATGTAGTACCAGAAAAATGAGAGAAAAGGCACCTGTGAAATGCCTGTCAGGAACTCACTTATCAAAATGAGAACTGGGCACTGTGGCCAGCAGAAATGATGCACAACCTGCTTACCTGTCAAAAAAAGGGGCCTTCAGGCACAAGTGGAGAAGATCAAGATGGACCACTTCTTCTACAGCCTCTGCCAGCAGACTCTGAAAAAGCCAATATATTCCTATTACAATAAAACAAAGATTGAGTCACATTTTAATGTCACTTCATGAGCTTGGGGAGAGCGTCCTGCACTTAAGCCTGATTGAATCCCAGCTTTATTGTTTAATGAGAGCTAATTGTGATAATCAAGCATCTTATCTTAAGTCGATTTTAATTTGCATTGAAGAGGCCAGAGGCCTAAACACAGTAACACGTCAGAGAAACACAACAAGCTGCAAGTAGCAAACTGTGCTTTTAAAATGCTGAAATTATCATTTTGATCATGCTAAGTAATTGCCATTACACAAACTAAATCAACAGATGTATTTACTCTTTTCTGTAACCTCACTTTGAACTGACCAACTGCTTACTCAACACTTACTCAACACAGATCACACACTGCATCTATTCTATTAACATGAAAACACTACCAGGATATTAGAGAACATGCCAGCAATTCATAAAAGCATTTCCCATGTTGCATTTTAGAAAGAATAAAATAACAATCACTCTATAGCCCCTACACATGTTTATTCATGAAATCTTCAACAGGTTTGCTCCTAAATGTCTGATTTTAGAAATCTTTTCAACATGAAAAGTGATTCACACTAATTAATTTTACTGCATCAGAAAGACAAAGATAAACCTTAAGATAAGATATTTAATGACAAAAGATCTACCATTGTATTGAAAAAGGAAGACAAACATAATACAGGTCGCGCTGAAGGAACTGAAATGGCAAGGCCAACTATTTTTTATTTGATATACACTGAAGACATTTGAGTTTGAGATCAACACACGAGAACAAGACAATAGACCAGGATGCCAGATTTCATTTCCTAATATTTACATCCAGAGGTGTTAAAAAACTTAGAACATGACACCTATATATTTTTTGTTTGTTTGTTTGTTTGTTTTTTTATAATAGCTCTAAATGGCTACTACTTTGAACCCTGAGATTCACCTGTGCAAACACCTGTTGTTAAAATAGATAAACCATTGTGAAGACCAGAGAGCTGTCTATGTTGACGAAAGCAAATAAAGGATCTGTTTGTGACTTAAAACATACAAGATCACTGATCAAGCACAGTAAATGTAGCCTCATGGGCTCACATGGCTTCTGCTCGAACAGACTCACTACTCTTTATTGATAAGGTATTTTGACAATGACAATATTCAAAATGAATTTTTAATTCTACAGAAACATTCTGTCTGCCAGTTTATGGAGAAATACTTGCAATATAATTGGGAGGAATCTCATCATGCAGCAATACAATGACCCAAAACACAGTGCTAACACAACAAAAAACTTCATCAGAGGAAAAATGTAAAGTTTTAAACTGTGCAATATAATCGCCATTACCTTAATCCTATTGAGCATGCATTTCAGCTCCCGAAAAGGAGACAGAAGGGAGAAACCCCCTAAAACATACAACAACCAAAAGAAGATGCGGTACAAGACGAAAACCCCTTACAAAAGAAAATTATAACAGTTTCGACAGTTTCATGCAGTTATTGCAAGCGGGGTATATGCCACCAATCACTAAGTGTTATTTATTTTAGCTTATATTACGACTATCTGTTCCAACACTTACAAATCGCATGGTCTGCCATGAAGGGTGCTATGTTCTTGTTGTAAGTAGTTTAACACATCTGGTTGTAACTATCAGGAACGATCGATCATCTCTTAGATCTTTTGATCTTAATCCCAAATTTTTTTTAGTAAGTAGCATAAGGGGACTGTATAGCAAATTCTTTCTTAGCAATACGCTAGTAAAATGTGCATGAACTATGGGCATTCATTCAGTTTTTGTTTAAAAAAAAGCAAGATATCAACACCTCGAGTAGTGAGCAAATGGATTGCTTTAAAACATGTAAATAATTATGCAATCCTTAGCCGTTTTTCCCGCCTGGATGTGGAGTTGTCATGGCACCGGAGTAAATAATCAGGACCGTTTCGAGTCAGCTGGTGAGTGCTGAAGACCTGAACCACCTGGACGACGGCTATTACAGCCAGTGCAGAAACAAAAGTTTCCACACAGTATGTGCAGCGCCCTGCGTGGATCCCTGGAGACCCTGTAAGCACTGTGAGGGCTGTGGCCCAAATCTGCACTAAGCACCCTTCGTAAAATCCCTTCCCTCAAATGCGTAGTGCCAAAGCCAATTAGTTTTGTGATTAATTTAGTCATTAGCTTACTTTTAGCTGAGGGGATGTTAAAAAAAACAGAAAGAACCATGGTAAACTTGCTGGAGGAGCATGTCTAGACTAATTACAGCTTGTTTATTACAATGCCCCTGACAGGAGCATACATTTATCAAATAAACAAGCAACAGCTAGTCAATTAAGAATATCCCAATTTCATCAGGGTTCAAAAACGCCAAGCAGACCTGTTTCATGTATGACACCTAATATCATATAAACACATGCAGAAAAAAAAGATGAAAGAAAAGCTTCCTCAGATGAGAATCCTTTGAATCCAGCCAAGATTCAGTTACAGGGAAAAAATAAGTGTCTTGTGTATGCAATAATAATTAACTTAAGTTCATTTGTATACAAACTGGTTTACTAATTGAACGAGTTATAATTGTGAACACATTTCTAGCTAGGATGTGAGAAAATGATAAAAAATAAAATAAACAAACACCACGCCCTGAGCGGGTACTTCTGGTACATATCCTTTTCACACATCTACTACGACAAACACTATGCAACTCTAAAGATGTAGACCCAAAGTACCTTAATCACCTAGTCAACATTAACATCTTTGTTATTCTGTCTCTAACGCTTGCAAGAGAAGCTCAAGAGCTCAGATCTCAGTGCTGACACCTTATTACACCCACTGCCATGGCGCTATTTCAAGAGTGAGTATCAGAACGTTTCATGATCAAAGCAGAGCAAGTTCTCGTGCACCATGGGATGAAGGAGCAGCCAAGTCCTGCCTTGTTAAACCTCGTGTCTGGGTGGGGCTCTGGTTCCTCATCACTCTGAAGGTGTGTGTGTGTATACAGAGGATTCTGCAGACTCTGGCAAAAGTAATAAAGGTGTAACAAGATGAGAAATAGGATTGCAAATTATATTTCACAAATCTGTTTTAAACAGTTGATCTACCATGTACCACAGCAGCTGAAGATTTTTCCTCATCGCTACATAATACTGTACTATAATAATCAGCCAAATTTTCAGACTGCATTCGACAATTGAAGAAATGTACAAAAATCATGTAAACATAAATCTAGAAGCTGAAAAATCTTTGAAACCAAATCTGAAATCGGACTGAAGATGACTAAAACATCTCAAATAAACCAAATGAAACAAATGCTTAGTTTCATAGGCCAGTTAGTTTCATTTCTCCTGATCAGTCAAAACTAAACCATTAAAGAGATGTCAACTGTACATAATAATAATAATACAAATCATGCCCAAAAATCCTGCCAATTTAATGTGCCGGTCTATGAACATTTTTAGGAATTTGTCATTTTTTTCCCTTTGTAAAGTACTAGACAAAGGTGACGGAACTTCCTGGAAAGGAAGGCACGGTTCATGTAAGAACCTGGTGACCTCAGAGGCCAGAGATCGGAGGAAACTGATCCAGCACTCTGATCCCAACTCAGCTGTCAGCTCCGCAGCTGGCACAAAGGCACCTGGAATAATCACACCATTCCAACCTCTAATCCAATCAGTCAGGCTCTGCACTCCAGTAGTGAGACACTGAGGACGAGCTGCAGCTCATGTATCAGGATATCGGACAGAGCAGAGAAGCTGGCAAAGGCTGAACGGGGAGGAGGAAAAATAATGCTAACCTTAGTCCTGATGTCTAGTCATTCATAACTAAAAAAATGTGTGTATTTACAAATGCTATACTGTACTATATATATATATATATATATATATATATATATATGTATGTGTGTGTGTGTGTGTGTGTGTGTGTGTAAAAATCTGAAAAGTTTTTATATTTGGTTTATATTTAGTTATTCAATTCTTACAATGGTTAGCCTTTTGACTGGATTTACTTAAATTGATCCTCAATAACTTTATGTCAGTAAACAAAGACAATTTTGAGTAACTGAGTTACCTTCAGTAAAAGGAAATGTTGTTTACATTTAAATAATATATTTGAAACAAAAACAAATGAGGAGATACACTTTATTTTACAATTAAAGCATTTCTTGGCTGTGAAAAAAAGACTTTCAGAACAACAACTTTTCAGTAACAATAAAGCTACTCCACCTGCACCATTATTATTATCATTATCACCAAAACACCAATTATGAAAATATTTTGCAAAAGAACTATACACAAGTTACACTGTGGTTCATGATGTCCTAAAACCTTACCAAGTCATATTCTGCTATTCTGCTATTTCATTTTTCTTTAATTTGTCACCTGTCAGATGACTTCAAAAATCCATGCAGGCATGAGGACACATCGATTCAAGCCTGAGCATGTCCAGTGTCTGTCCAATACGGCAAAAAACCTCACACATATACACACATACACACATCACTATATACAGAAGCTGTACAGTAATCTCTCTTAATGTGTCTTCACTTACAGTCTGTCTTTAGCCTCTGTTTTAGATACTTTGATCCCTTTACACTGTACAGTATATATAACGTCAATATCTAATCCTCCCTGCTTCGTAATATTTAACATACTGCGGAAAGTTCCGAACTTCAGAACAGGCAAATGTATAAGTGAAAACATTCTGCAATTCGATTTGCAAAGAGAGAGGCTGAAAATAGGAAAGAAAAGTTCAGCCCAACACTTCAAACCCGGGTCAGGCGGCGTTTGCCAAGGTCCGTTTCTGCATAAGTGAGCACACAAACCCCAGCGCCTGTTCAAATACTCCTTCTCTCTCTCTCTCGCTATCGCTCTCTGTTCTTTCTCTAGAAACTCATGACAACGGCCGAGGCAGCAATGTTTGATCTTCAGTGTTTTCCTTAATCTGGGTTGTCAAGGTTCACCAGTTGAAGCCTGTTTACTTCTCCAACAAAAAAAGGCTTTTTCCCCCCTCCTTTCTCCTTTTCTCTCTTACTTTTTCTTCCCCTTCTTTAAGACAATGACTAATCCGAAGCACTGAGAGCTTGCACTAGCCTAAGCTGCAGAGATGTCCTAGATTTGTTTATGCATATAAACAAATATTTATTCATATATATATATAATTATTTTGGGTTCAAAAGTAATGCTTGTTTGTTTGTATTTCAGCTGTAAAACAATGCCTGTTTACAGAGACAACTGGTGACAACAGGATTATAGTATTCACTAACAAATATAATATTATATAATATTAAATTAGAAATATGAATTGTACACAATAAAATGCGTGCATTCAAAAATGTACATATTGACTTCACTGGAGAAAAGAAAACAAGTAATAAACATACTGTTTGCATGTAATAAAACAGCTGTCTTGACTTGTGTGTATTTTTTTCACTCTGCCTATCACCTACAGAATTGCCACAAACTATCATAAACAACAAACGCATTTAAGTCGTTTGGAAAAGACAATGAATTGCGGAGTGAAATCCGCGTAGTGTAATAACGCGTATTAGAGGATGAAACCTCAGCTGACACACTCCTCAGTCCGGCAGGAGTCGGGGAACTTTCTCTCACACTCAAGGAGGCGATTGAGACACTTTCATGCTGCGAGAAGTTTCGGAACTTCAGCAAATCTACAGTTTTTACACACACACACACACACACGCTTGGGATATACAGCTTGCTCAGCAGAGTTTGGACTAAAAGTAGTACTACAGCTGAAACCAGGGCTGAAAGCGGACAGAAATTTGTGTATGAGAGAGAGAGAAACAGAGTGAGAGAGATAGAGAGGGTAAGAGTGTGTGTGTGTGTGCGCGCGCTCATTTCTGACTCCGGCTGAACGGAACACGTGGGGAACAATTCTCAGTGCTCCTGAAGGCATCCCGCAACCGGAGAGTGGACCCGAGAGCGTCTTTAATTTATTTAGTTTTAAGTCTGAACTAGAAACGACGTGACCGGTGATGATGATAAAGCGCGAGAACCACGGCGCGAGCGCAACGACACGCTAGCTCGCGGGGCTAACTTAAAAAAAAAAAAAAAAGTCACGTTATCCGTCCCCGCTTTACGCTCTTCAGTGTAACGCAACAATTAAAAAAACACGGTCGTTCGGCTTCGTTGTGCGCACTGTACATGTTTGTTTGCTCGCTTGTTTACTCGCCGGAACAAACAAACAAACACACACACAAAGCCGAACTCTAGTCCAGGTGCGTGCGCGGCCCCCGGGAGAAAAAAAGTAAGATATTACACACCAAATAAATGGAAAGAAACATTATAAGTAACTTACCGTAATTTGGACGTTTTTTATATGTATATATATGTGTGTGTATATATTTTTGGCCGGAATGTGCTGCCGCGATATGAACTCTTCGCGTGCTCTTGTGTTTAGGCAGAGCGCGTGCGATAACTCGTACTGTAAACACTATTACTCCGCTCTAGGGACTAACTTCAGGATCTGCGCGCGCGTCTCTCTGACCGTCACCCGCCGTGCTCACGCGGGGTATCGGCGCTCTCGGCACCTCTCAGTTAGGATCGCGGGATTCTTCCGACGTTTTTACACTTTAATGTGTCTTGCGAGAGAGAGAGAGAGACAGTGAGAGGGGGAAATGTCGCGGATTTAGCTGTTGTTGTTTGGTGTTCCCAGTCCGTGACGTCATATCCACCTGCTGAGTAAATAGCGCACAGGCTACAGTAAAGTCGGGGTAATTCGATAAACAACGACATTCGCAGGCTGCCCTTTAGTTCACGCATTAAACACGGAACTGTTTCTTTAAGTGAAATAGTCCGGAGTCCAGGTGGATGAGTGGAGCAGGAGCGAGTCTAGCCATCCTCTGCTGGATTGCATGACTTTCTCCAATGAATCAGGAGGGGAAAAAAGTTCAGGAGGAGGAAAAGCCCATGTGCTTAGAAAAAAAAAATCTATGACACAACAATCTCACTTATCTTCCCTTTATTTTTTCGCTTTGCTCAACTTTATTAGTGTTTTTACCAGGTTGCATTAGTGTCTGTTTATCTGCTCACACGTAAAACACGAAAACAACAGTGCAAACGAATGCATGTATTTCTCCTTTCTGCTGGCCTGAATAATAAATTTCAGCTAAATATTCACCTATACTATAACCGATCATTCATAAAAGTATTAACAGTGAAGCATGCCCCTGTTGCTGGTCAGTAATTCACAATGATGGTCAGGTAACTATTTAATCTCAAGAATGTGGGAAAACATTACACACATATGGGATGAAGGTGTTTAGCACAGTAGTAGGCTACAGTACTTTTCTCACCTACTGCACTAAAGCGGCATGACCGAGTTCTACGAGTACAGAGCGCCACCTGGTGGATAAATAGATGTATTTCAGACGTTTTGGCATAGATAGATGGATACTTTATTGATCCCGCAATTGTAATCATCGAATCTTTTAAAGCAAAGCGTACAGGTACTCATGTGGAAGACAACCCATGCAAAAAAGAATGTAATGAATATATCCATACATATCTATAAAAAAGAATATGAATTCTTTAATGTCAAACATGCAAAACGTTAACATACACTCATTATTTTATGACATTATGTCGTTCGAATGGTTAAAATTGGTTACATTTTTAGGGAGTAAAGTTTAGCTATTGTTAAATTGGTGGCCACTATTGTTGGCAGCATGGTGGCATAGTGGTTAGCACTGTGGCCTTGCACCTGCACCAACCTTGGGTCTGTGTGCGGGGAGTTCGCATGTTCTCCTTGTGCTTGGTGGTTTTTTTCCGTGATTCGGTTTCCTTGCACAGAGTAGACTAAATGCCCATTATTTGTATTGAGTTTTTTTCATCAGGTCTTGAAAACGTATGAAGCTTCTTGTTGAAAGCACAGGTCATGGCCATGTTGATGTTGTACCCTTTTTTTAAGTGAACTATAATTCTGTTTAAGGTAGCGAGGGCTAGATTTCTATCTATTTGTCTCTGGCACGCTTAGTCCATCTTAAATGTTTGGCCAGCAATTTTTCACAGAGTAATATATCCTCTGTGAAAATCAGATATTTCTTTGTCTCTACATAAAAGCTTACAGATGAATATATGCCAATCTAATAAAGGAAACAAATAATAGCCAACATAATGCCAACATGTTTGGTGTACATATTGTATCTACACATACAACATGAATTCAGATACTGTACATCGGGACAACATTTGCTTTTGAAAACCAAAAAAAAAAGAGAAAAAACAAGGGTTACCCTTGCGTCAAGGTGACTGATAACCTTTGTTAATGACATCTGTTGTAAGTTGAAAGCAGATATTTGGGAAATTCATCATTTGAAACAATTCTTCTACAAACTCATCATCATATTCTAATATTGTTTGAACAGAAAAGACTAAGTAACACAGACTACATATTAAGAGGTTGGTCTAAATAATATATCATGGATTTTTACAACAATAACAGGGCTAGGAAATCTTCATTGTTTTCCTAATTATATATAATCTTTTTTTCTAAAAATATTCTGAAGTTAAACACAAATAAAGTAATTATCACATTAGAATATGATCTTGATAAGGTAGGTAAAGTGTAAATATTTTCTTTTCGCTTGCAGTAGCATCATAACACATGATTTTAAATAAAATCAACATAGAAAATTATATGAGCACTGTGGCCTAATTTAAATCAATATGTACTCAGTCTATAGCCTAAACAACATGCACTATTTTAAAGTCTACTTCATTTTTTTTGCTATGTTAAGGTCTTAACACATAAACATAAATGCATCATTTGCTTGTAGCGTGTCATGTATACAGTATATTCATGCATACAGTAAATCATCTCACTCCTTTCATCATGTCTCCGCGTTTTGCATTTTAAGACTGTCCTAATTAATGTGAACCACACTGTCCAAAATCTCCAAACCATCTTATAAGGTACACCTCTTGGAACCTTTAAGGCTGTAGGGGTGAAATCAGGCTTATACATACACATGCATTTTTTTTTCTAATTTATTACAACAATTTTTACATTATAGTACAAAAATTTCACATTATAGTATTGACAATAACTTGAGTACAAAATAGATTTTTAGAAACATTTCCATAAATTCCAGTTTGTAGTATTTCATATGTCCCCCTTTTTTGCTCCGATATCAGTGGTAGTCAAGCTTGCTTGGACTCCACAAGTTTGTGATCCACTGTAGATTCAATCCATTGTCATCTGAGAATGCAGTTCAATATTAGACATGAGAGAAATCTGACCTTTATTTTATTATTTTTTTTATCAATATCAAATCTGCAAATCTGCTTACGTCTAAATGGGAATGTAGGAATATTGCAGAATCTTAAATCTTAAATATTCAAAATATTGAACATTTATTTATATATTTTAAATACTTAAACATTTTGTTGTTTTCTATTTACTCTACAGTGCACTACAGTTAAAACAATGTTTTTAAATAGATGCATCATAGTATGTAGCCTATTATGTACAGTATTTGTTATGATTTTTATAGCAGAGATTCCTTAAAGTTTCCGAATGTACACCTGTTTTAAACAAAGTAAAAAATAACAACTAAATTAATTAGATTACGTAATTACTGCATAAAATTAGATGTATAGTACTCATAAGTAGTGAAAGTCGTGTGCATACTGTAATATGAGAAAAGAATGTACTGTCATTTACATACACTTGACATAACTCATCTATCACTATGTGTCTTCTTTCATCTCAGTTTAGAACATGGGTTATGAGATGATGTGTCTCCTTACTGTTATACACAGTGTCTAGGATGAAAGCGGTTAATGCACTCAACATAATAGCATCTCTGTTTACTGTGACTAAAATAGACCTAATGCTATTAGGACTAAACTATTTTAGGTCATGTATATTTTTAGGACATCTCGCAACACAGTGTTTCAACCACAGCCGCAAGCATTTCCCTTGGGCTAAAGACAGTCATCTGACTCTGCTGTTCAAACATTCCTGATAGTATCACTGATGCAAGATTGAAATAAATCAGGTAGCATACTTTAAAAAGTATAAGAAAACAAAACAATTAAAAAAATTTTCATTAAAACTGGACTTATAATTTTCATATGCACCATTATTTCTTTTGAATGTCCTCATGAGTAAACAATTACAGTGAGACAAACATAAAATACCACTACAGCTGCTGATGAATAGATGTGTTAAAAGGTTGCGTTATTATGTATATGCTTATGATGGTGATATATGTAGCATAGTGGCTTTGTGGTTAGCACTGTATTCCTCAGCTTCTGCTTTGTATGCGAGTTTGCATGTTTGCATGTGTTTCCTCGTGCTTGGTGGGTTTCCTCCGTGTACTCCGGTTTCTGCACACAGTACAAAGACATGTGGTGTAGGCTGATATGTATTTCCAAATAGCCCTCAGTTTATGAATGGGTGAGTGAGTGTGTGTGTGTGTGTGTGTTTGTGTGTTTATGCACTTGCTCCCTTGTGATGGGTTGGCACTCCATCAAGAGCGCACCTCACTTTATGCCCTATGTTTCCAAAAAAAGTTGTGAGAATATTTCCTTAGGGCTTTATGGAAATATCCTCACAACTATTCTCACAACTTGAATATAGCTCTGGAAAAAAATAAGAGACCACTGCAATTTACTCCAGAAATCTTCTGGAATGTCATCACGAGAAAGATGGATGGTCACAAACCATCAAGCAAAGCTGAGCTGTTTGCTTCTTTGCAAAAAGAGTGGTAAAAAGTTACCCAACAGTAATGTGAAAAACTGGTGGAGAGCATGCCAAAATGCATGGTAGCTGTAATTGCAAATTGGGGTTATTCCACCAAATACTGCTTTCTTAATGTTATTTAGGCAAAGCATTAACATATTTTGTTTAGAAATTAGTTGCATGTTTGAGTTATTAAAGCTCTGCAAATACTGCATGATCTTGGGTTATTTTGCAGTGTTGTGATGATTTCCTTTAAATATACACTCTAAATAACAATAGTTATATTTTAAATTTAGGAGAAATATTGTCAGCAGCTCAAAAAAAAATTTAACTAAACTGTTCATCTCACTAATACATGCACCTGTAAAAAAAAAAAAACATAATAAATGTCTGTGCGACTTAATGGTTAGTAATTGCATTAAGTCGCACAGACATTAGGAATTTAATACCTTCTTTAGTCCAGTGCTATTATTTTGTAGTGGTCTCTTATTATTTTTTTTCCAGAGCTGTGTATATAATTTTTCTTAAAGCATATATTCAATAACTCCTATGAATAATTATTTCATTTCTGTAAAAAAGAAAAACTGTGCAAAAGTATTTAGCCACCCCCTTATTTCTTCATATTAAATTAAATTAAGGAACAAATGTTTTAATGTCACATGCTGCAAATTGCCTAAATATACCATTTAAAAATTGTTTCTTTGTGTAACAACCTCAGCAGCAACCTCATTTCCCCTGGATTCTAAGTCTGCAGGGTGCTGTGAGGTTAAGAGGTTATGGAATTTGTTCAATATACGCTATATGGCTAAACTGTGGACATTAATACTGTATGTAGCTAGTCTCCCCTTTTACTGTTATAAGAGCCTTCATTGATTTTGACAGGTTTTCCACTAGATTTGGAGTGTAGCTGTGGGGATCCATGCTCATTCAGCCATTAATGAGGTGAGGCACTGATGCCTGGCCGGGAAGCCTGGGGCGCAGCTATCATTCCAGGTCATCCCTGGATGTTCAGTGCAGGTGAGATCTGGGCTCTGTGCAGCCCACTTGAGTTTCTCCACATTAACCTTGGCAAACCATGTCTTCATTGATCTCGTGTGCACAGGAGCATTTTCATGGAATGAAAAGAATTTGCAAAGCTACAGCATACAGAGACAATCTAGACAACCATGTGCTTCCATCTTTGTGGCAACAGTTTCAGGAAAACCTTCATATGGGTGTTATGGTCATGTGTGAACATACAGTATGCTGGGCTATCGAAGGGGTCATTTAAACTTCATTCATCGTTTTATAATTAATTTGTAAAAAAAAAAAAAAAAAACCTGTAAGAGAATATAATTTTATTTCATGAGGATTTTGACTAACCACTAGATGGGGACAAAATATAACAGACATAAAAAACATACAGTATATGTAATCTTTTCTCACAAGATTGACAAATGTCAGATCATATAGCTCATAAAAGAGAATAACACCCCCTCTCCGACACAACATTCTCACACACACTTCAGCATTATATCTATATATTTTATAGATATATTTTTATCTATATATATATATATATATATATATATATATATATATATATGATTAAAATCATTAAAAATGTAATTATTAAAATGACCTGCCTAATATTCTGTAGGTCCATCTTATGTCAACAAAAACGGCTGACACATTGGGGTATGGACTCCACAAGACCTCTGAAGGTGTGCTGTGGCACCAGGCGTTGCCATAAAGTCCTTTAAGTAATTTACGTTGCTTTTTTTGTCCAGCACATCCCACAGACGTTTGATGCGATTGAAATCTGGGGAATTTGAAGGCAACACCTTAAGCACATCATGTTTCTCAAACCATCCCTGAACAATTTTTTGCAGTATATCAGGGCACCTTATGTTGCTGAAAGAGGCCACTGCCATTATGGAATACTGTTGCCATGAAGGGGTGTACTTGGCCAGCGGCAATTTTTAGGTAGGCAGTACGTGTTAAAGGAACATCCACATGAATGGCAGGACCCAAGGTCAGGAGATCACACTTCCATCATCTCTTCCCCATGTAAGCGCATTACATACACCCAGCAGTTTACATCATACAAAAAGAAAACATGATTCATTGGACCAGGCCACTTTTCTCCAATTCTGATGCTCAGGTGGCCATTGTACAGTATACATGCTGATGCTGTGCACTCTAACCATCTGCAGATACCTGCAAGCAAGCTGTGATGCACTGTGTGCTACGACACCTTTTTATCATTGCCAACATTACCTTTTTCAATAGTATATGCTATAATAGCTCTCCTGTGGAATCAGACCAGATGGGCTAGCCTTAGGGACCAATCAGTCCATTTTTGTAGCACTTTTGGTAGATACAAACCACTCCATACCGCAAACACCTGCTGGCCCTCGTCAGAATCACTCAGATCCTTATGCTTACATATGCTTAACATGCTTCTGGCCCAGAGAACTGGCTGTTCCCTTGAGAGGTTTCACTGTATGGAGAGATTAATCGATTATATTCATTTCACTGTCATTTGCTTTAATGATATGGTTGATAGATGTATAAGATCAGGTCATATTTTAGGAAGCATCCATGCAAACGTAATAAAACATACAACAGTGAACGTATAGATAAGAACATTAAATATCAAAGGGGACTTTTATATGGTTGTTCTCAGTGACTTCCCCATTCGAACCGTGCCTGATTGTTCTGTCTCTGCATGAGTCATGTGTCAGTTACTCTACAGCAGCCTCAGCAGAAGTACCATCAGCTTCCTCAATACACAAGCAATTGCACTGGTGCCTTTACTGCATTCCTATTTGAAGTGGATAACAACACAATCCACTTAAAATCTCAATCATTACATAATAACTCAAAAAAGCCTGATATGTTTGTACTCTAGCTTCTTTTCATCCTAGTGCTAGAAGTGATTGTGAACATTACTTGTAATTCTGCAAGCCATTATTTTGACTGGAAAAATACCCTGACCCTGTAAGTGTCCTCTTCATTCATTTGAATGGTATTTGATGTGATTTTCACCCTCTAGAAATGCAGTGGTGCACTTCTGCTTGATAGACTCAAATGCACTTCAGCATCACATACAATGTGACAGTAAAAAGATCTTCCAGGGATTTAGTGGGATTTAATTTTTTTTTTTGATATTCATTGTGGTTGATAATTGCATTAAGTCGCACAAACATCAGGAATTTAATACCTTCTTTAGTCCAGTGCTTATTTCACAAGAAGCTGAAATCCATGTGTCATTATACCTACAAAAGCATCATGTCTTCTTGTCAGATGAGGCCAAACTTTTAAAAAGAAGACTCCATACAAAAAAACACCTAATACCTACTGTAAAATTTGACAGAGGACCATTTATACTTTGGGTTGGTTTGTGATGGTATTATGAATCTGTAAAATTCTGAGATTTCCTGATATATATTCCTTTAGTCTATCTACAAATACAGCTGCCTCAGTGAAGATGCACTCTACGCTATGCCCCTATTTGCTACATATCCCCATCACCTAACACCTAACACAAACTGGGAGCCATCTGGCCTACAACTGACTTTCACACCTGACAAGAGACACCATCTGAGCACCCAACCTGTGAACCGCTATAAACTGAAAAGAATGATCCATGCATTGAGAACCTTGATGTGGTAGTGCCACAATGGCAGTATGGGAGCATGATCCAAACAGACAGTTAAGGAGTACCCCCATAAGTATTACCAGAGGGTGAGGACCACCCCTTGATATCCAGACATTGCTTTTGATGAGGACCTAATTACTTGCACAGACAGTTTATTGCTTACAGCGTCAGACCATCATCCCTGTTCACCACCTGGAACAGAACGGCCCTTGGCCCTCTGTCAAATCCATGAGGTCTACTAAAAAAACATAGAGAAGTGAATCACTGGTGCTCCGTTTTAAGTAAGAAAGAAAATTTAAGTGAGAAGGCAGACCAGAACTGCAGATGTCTTAGCAATTTGGGGATACACCTGCCCATATGCTGTATATAGAAAAGAATCAGCCCCCTTTAAAATAATAAATGGGGTTTAAGTCTGGGCTCTGACTAGGCCATACAATGACATGTTGGAAAGTAAAGGGCAGAGGGCAGCAGATTTTTCTCAAGAATTTGACAGTATTTTGCCCCATCCATTTTCCTTCTATCTTGACAAGTGCTCCAGTCCCCCCTAAAAGGATATTACCACCTCCATGCTTTACTGTACTGGCGTTGATTGGATGATGAGCTGTATTGGATTTCTGCCAGACAGATCTTTGTGGCCATGTGTTGTGGCCAAATAATTCTATTTTAGTCTTATCTGACCACATGCATTTTTGTAAATCTCAGCCATGACTGCATGTGTCCTTTCTTGAGGAGTGACTTTTTTCTTGCAACCCTCCCATACAAGCTATATTTGTGGAGATATTGTGATATTGTTGTCACATGTCACAATGACCACTCTTTGTCATTAATTCCTGCAACTGCTTCAGAGTTGCTGTAGGCCTCTAGGCAGCCTCTCTAACCAGTTCCTCCAGGCAGTGATAAAGGCTTTGACATTTCTTTGTATCCAACTCCTGACTTGTGCCTGTGCACAACTTTATCCTTGAGATGTTTTGACAGCACCTTGCCACCCATAGTTAAATATTTGCTTAAGTTGCACAACCAGGCACTGAAATGCTCCAGTTTGATCACAGTTGAAAGTCAAATGGCTTTGTAAGCCATGGAGAAGGTGATTAGCTTAAAATAATTGAGTTTACATTTTAGAAGGGATGATCCTTTTTTTCCTGAGTAAATACAGCTGGATAAAATAAATATTGCATTTGTCTTTATTTCAACAAAAAACCCAATATACACATATACAGTATATATGCCTCCAGATATGAGAGCTTGTGTCATTCCCATGCTTTTGATATTGTGGTCACAACTGAATTTAACTCACCCTAAATAAGCAGTGGCATATACATTTTGGAGTCAAAGCATCACATCAATTAGACACTGAAAAGTAGCATTTCAAAATATCTAAACAGGCAGAGAAAGATGTTTTTCCTTGGACTTGTAATAAGGTTATAAGGCATCCTGGCAATAGCCCTAGGATTTAGGTCTAAATAAAAATGAGTCAAACTTACATGATCCATGAGTATGTCTATTTTAAGCAATTGAAAGGCATATAATTTTTGAGACGGCATTCACCTTGTGAAAGTCATCACATTAATAGACTGCACCTTCTGCTTTGGGCACAGTCACAAAGGGGCTGTTCAAGTCCAACTCCGGAACACATATTAAACTAATTTCTCTGGTTTCTTACTATAGTCCAGCTGACTCTTGGGCAGCAGACTGTGGGCTACCACCTTAGCTTTTCTGTTCAGTAGAGCCACATCTTAAGGCCATTCCCTTAAACATATCAATTCTTTGACATATTCCTGTGGTGTCATTCTGGACAGAAAGAGGAAGCTCCTTGGCAGAGGCATGAAGCAGAATAGTGTTCCTAAAAATAAACATAAAGGCAGACAAGCACGGGAATAGGTTTATGGTTTTATTTTAAACTAATTAGGCAAAGAAACAAAAGGAGGTGTGTAATTCCAAGCACTCTATCCATGGGTGAATGGCATAACATGGGTGGAAAACCTTTCCATTTTTAACCCTCCAGAACTCAGTCAAACTCACATATACACGTTTCTCAATTCTCTGTCAGACACAATGTGTTCTGGGATGCCAATTTATCTGAAGTGTTGAAATATCAGTTCAGCTGTTATAAATGCTGTAGGTAAAGCTGGAACAGGATGTCCTGCAGACCTCTCATTGTAGTCATTTTCAGACATTGGATATATAATGTTTCAGACTTCATCAATCATGTCTGTCAATCAGACTTACCTTACATTTATGTAAATGTTCCTCATGGCTTCATTCAGACATACTCCTGTATGTGCGTTATATCTGCCATTCATCAATACATCAAGTGGCATATAATAGGTATATATAATAGGTATAATAGGGTTTATTTCATTGTGTTTCTTTGTTCTTTAACTTCCTTCTGTAATAATAAGGGAGAGACAATGTGTGTGTGTGTGTGTGTGTGTGTGTGTGTGTGTGTGTGTGTGGTGCTCTATGTATGATGCCCCTATCTCTCGAGAGGTAATTCTAATGCCTGTTGGGGCCATAGGCAAACATTTGCAAAGGGCATCTCCAACCAGCCTTCATCACCATATCTTATAAATAATAAATAAGTTTGTCAGCCCTTGGATGCCCCCTACTAGCCTGGGGCACCAGGCAGTTTTCTACCTTTCCTCATGTTCTGTGGATTTTAAATGCATTTCAACTTGTGAAATATCTGGCAAGTCGTCGACAGTACATGTTACATATGCAGTTGTCCTTGGATGGTTTTTTTTCCCCACTTCGCTTACGGTGGTTATGGCAAAGTCTTTAACATTGTGCACAAAACAAGCTTTGTGTTGTGTAATCAAGAATGCACTGCAAAACTATTAAGATGAGCCTTAATTTTAATATTACAGAGCTTAAAAACAGCCTGATTTTTTTTAATTCCCTGCACTAAACACTTTTTCCACCCAATCTGGCAACACAATATGGCTTGTCAAGTCATTTGGGAGATTGGTTGTCTCACTTTACACATTATGTCTACGTAGTTAGTATGCCATACTCATGTGCACCCTATCAGTAAACACTACGTGCAGTTCAGACTTGTTCTGGGTTGAAATTGATCAATAAAGGTCAGTACTGGGGTAGACCTAGTACGATTTCCAAAGTGATTTTTATGGATTACTGTAAGTGCATTTCAGACCATCATTAACCAACCTCTTAAATTTCAGTAAAATTTGTAGAAAGGAGTGCATGGCTAAAAAAGTCTTAAGCATGGCAACTCATCAGCTGAAAGATAATCCCAGGAAAAACAGAACTGCTGTTCATCCCAGGTGATGCATATTTACGGCAGGATCTTGTGGTCTCCCTGGAATGCTCTCAGACCTTCAGCCACTGCCTTAGATGTCCAAACAGCTGAGACATTAAATTATAGCTAAAGACTTACTTCTTTTTGAAGTATTTATATTAGGTCTTTATTTATTTATTTTATTTAAATATTGTGTTGTTTATTTTTAAACTATATATATCCTCACTAACGAAGTCTTTAAACTATAAAAATTAAAGACTTTAAAGCACTTTTGTGAAACACTCAGGAGAAGGGTGTCTGATAAATACCATAATCGTAAATGTAAACAGAAGAGAAATGAGCTGAAGGGTTTTTTAAAAACAAAAAGAAAAGCAGAATACTAGTTTGGCCTCGAGTGGTGGGCAAATGTATAGTAATAATTAAACAAAACAAAAAAATTAATTGTGTGATGGCCATGGACCTTGTGGGATTGAGGAGGTGGAGTTTGAGACCTTTGCCTTAATGTGAAACGAGCTTTAAATGAACAGACACTAGGAGCTGCGCCCTATGATCACTAAAAACAAGCATATTTTATACAGATTCTACTCAATTTATAATGATGTCCTATGACGTTATTATTAAAATAATATCCTATGGTCCTATGGCACAGCAATCATTGACATCACACACATCTAACAATATTACTACTTAATAACCAGTTCACAGACATTCATTTAATACAAAAACTTGTCAATCATTTTGCATTATGAAGGTTCTGAGCCTTTTATCATGTTTGTTTTCTTGATATGCTTTGACCCTTATTCTGTTTCTTCTTCCTGTCTATTTGATAAACCTCTCTCTTTCATTGCTTTGATCTGTTGAATGTTCCTTTGACCTTTGCCTGTATCTGCATCTGTGATATCTAGATAGTGATTTCAGAAATATCTGCCTAATCTTTATTAAACCTCACGCACATGGTTCTTCAAAGGATTTTAAAGATTAAGAGTAAAACAGCCCTGTTTTTTTAAAAACAACTCAGTGCATTAGGCAGGAGCATAATGATCTTAGAGTGTGTAGGTGATTTGTTAGATAAAATACCAACAAGGGATGAGTTCCAAAAACAAGTATCTCATGCACTGGAAAACCATGCCCACACCTTTCAAAAAAGGGAAATGATGGCATTTGAGAGAACAGCAGAATATCACATAGTAGTAATTAAAATTGTATGCATATGTCCAATACATTTAAACATCGTTTATATACCCCAATCAGCCATAACATTCCGGACGCCTGCCTAATATTGATCATGTCCCACTTTTGCTGCAAAAACAGCCCTAAACCATCAGGGCATAGAGTCCACAAGACCTCTGAAGGTATGCCATAGTATCTGGCACCAAGCCATCACAATTTGGCCCCTGTCATAGTTGTTTTCTGCTTCCAACACATCAACTTCAGGGACAGAATGTTCACTGGCTGCCCAATATTTCCCTTCCTTGTGCCATAGTAACAAAATAATCAATCAAATTTACTTTACCAATCAGTGGTCATAATGTTATGGCTGATCAGTTTCTATAAGATATCTATTCCACACTACTTATGCAATGCAATAATTATTGCAGTAGGTGTTATTATGCAACAATAGCAATCATGGTGAAGGTAAAGGAACTACTAATGGACAACATTGTTTAGCAACACTCAAATCTAGAATGCTACAGAGCCATAGCAAAGACCTTAAATATTTCTTTAAGTAGAATTTGTTAGATAACATGGAGGTGAAAGTTAATGAAACCCCAACTAATCTATCCTGGACAGGTATTTCATAAACTAGGTAAGTCCATAAACTAATGATGGAGAAAAAAAAAAGAAATAATCAGCAATCGCTTGGAAAGAGCTGCAAGATGACCTAAAAGCAGCAGGCACAACAGTTAAACATAAAACAAAAAGCAGTGAAACATAGTGCAGTCAGCTCCATCCGTACATCCCATGTTAACATCCTCTACCCAAAAAAGAAGCACAGATATATGTCTTTAAAAGCATTTAAAGGCCACTTTTAGAACAATATTCTCTGATTTAAGCAAACAAAAATAGGTCTTATAATAATTCAACTCATCATGTTTAGAAAAATAATAACCACCGTACATATGATTCCAATAACGTATACACATAGTGAAGTGTAGTGCTCGGAACGTAATAATATGGGCCTGTTTCGCTGCAAATTATACTGGGGCATTAAACACCAGCAAAGAAAATGAGTGAAGCAATATACTGGGACATATAATATTAGAGAAGAATTTGGCCTCAATGACCATGAAAATGAATCTTGGGAGAAGATGAACATTCTAAAAAAACCATAGTCACTTGCATGCCGTAGCCAACCTTTGAGACCATTGTAACACTGTGGAATTAAAAATGATTTGCTGTTAGTTTGATGATGATAGTTTTTTTATATAGTTGAAGAGTAGGAAGTCAAAAGGCATTATGTGTGTAAATTTAAAGTGGAAATATAAACCAGAACAATTCTGTGCAGAATTCTTGGTATTAAATCATTCTTCATATAAATAAAATGAAAAAAATAATAATTTAATTAAAAAAATGTTTTCTTTAATGTTTTACTGTGACCGGCCTAAAGATACCAATTAGAAATTGGATGTTTATGTAATAACCTCAGCAGCAATACTACTTGGCACATGTGACATTCACACCTCTCTTCCCTGACAATATTTATATTATGTATGCTTAATAACATCCTCATCATCATTGTAAATCCACTGCCTGGCCAAAAAATAAGTTGCTATTTTAGAAGGATCAAGTTATTGGTCTGCATCCAGCAAAGAAAACAACTAATAAGATTTGAAATTACTGTTCATATTTTAAATGAACTGGGGTAAGAACTTTTCAACACATTATTTACAAAATGGAAGGATAATACTGTACCAGCAACTTTGTGCAAGAAATGTGGTCGAGAAAAAAAATATTAAATGGAGATCATTTAAGCTCCAATATTTATGCTCCAATCTTTTCGCAGAAAATTGAAGTCTTTTTTTTTCCTGATTAGTCTCACTAACAAGTGTTTTTCTTATGGTTACACAGCTGTTTAGTCCCAATCCTGTGAGTTTTCATCACATTGTATGTGTATGGTAATGCTCTAACGTCCACCATTAAACATAGCTGTGGTTTTTACTTTTGATTTTTTGAAAGAGATTTGAAATTAATGAAACTGGGGTAAGAAACTCTTCGATAAATTACTGTATCAAAAGAATATAAGTATAATGCAGTACCGGCAACTTTGTGCAAGAAATGTGGTCATGAAAAAAATCATGCATGGAAATCACTTAAACATTTGGTGAAGACACGTGGTTAAAAAATCAACTGTAAAAATCACAGCTATGTTTAGTAGTGAAAGTAAGAGCATTAACATACACATACAATGTGATGAGAACTCACAGGATCAGGACTATACAGCTGTGTGGCCATAAGAAAACCACTTGAGACTCAGGAAAGCTTTAATTTGGGGAGCATTAAGATTGGACTTTGAAGCAATGGAAAAAGTCCAGACAGACCCTATTCCAGAAGAATGGGTGCATCAGGGTAAGAAGGGAAGCGCAGTGTTATGATCTGGCGCAGGTTTAGTCCCAGCAATTTTATGTGGCAATAAAATGAAGTCAGCTGGCAACCTGAATGTACTGAATGACCAGATTATCACATCTATTGGGGTTTTCTTCCCTGATTGCATATTCCAAGATTCAAATTGTGAAAGATATGGTTCAGGTTCTGGGAACTTGAGGAATCATTCTCACACTTAAACTGGCCACCACATTGTATGCTGTAATCAAAGCTAAATGTGATGGAATGAAATCATAGAGTGTGTGACTTGGTTTTGGCCGGGTAGTGTGTATGCAAAGGTTTTCTTAAAAAGCATCACGGTTGTGTAACATGTAATGAAAACTTTAATTGAATAAAGTTGAAAAAACAAACAAACAAAAAACACAATGTCCAATCAGTACATGCAATGATGACGTAAACAATTATGGATACATTGTTTAATGAACGACCACTGTGGCTTTAGGATGTGGAAGTGTGAATGTATCAGTGTTTAATGAAATAGTGTGTAATAAGCTGTAACCAGATGGTCAGTGAGCGAGTGTGTGTGTGTGTGTGTGTGTGTGCATCTGTGTGGTCCCTGTGTCTTTAAATTCTCGGTGCACGCGCGTTGGACTGGAGCAGAAGATGTACTTCAGTCTGGATGAGAAATTCACCCGGACAGGGAGTCGTGTGGTGTGTACAGTATACGGATCCCACATATGCAAGCATGATGTTAGCACACGGACCAGCAAGTGCGGTTAGCGAATCTGCCGCGAAACACCTGGCCAGCTGCTCATGACGCCGAAGCGAGGCTGCGCGCCGGAGGAGGAAATAATCTGCTGTCGATCCCGCGCTGGATGATTAAACGCAGGAGGACGCGAACTGAAATGAATAAAGATTGGGATAAGGAAGACGAGCTGAGAGAATATACGGCCTAGCGAACGGCATTTCTTCTACGCGGAATAACGCGGATGTGTGTTTGAACGAGATGTCGTGCAGTGATATGTGGAGATCACACGTTGTTCAGGCTGTGATCTGATCTGAATGCCTTAAAACAATGATCTGACGTGTTGACTTTTAACCGATCTTGTTGCTGGATGCTGGATTACGGTCTCTGGACAGTGCGCATGCGCAGATGGCCAACGCCAGCGATCCCGGTGAAAGCAACAAGCCCTCTCTTCAGGACTATGCCATCAGTCCTCCTGCTGTGAAACTGGCCTTCCTCGGTCTCATTGCAGGGGCCAGTTTGTTGGGAAATGTCCTGATCTCGTTTTTGGTGATAAAGGATCGGTCTCTTCACAAAGCACCGTATTATTTTCTCGTCGATCTGTGCTCTGGCGACATAGCGCGCTCGGCATCATGCTTCCCGTTCATGATGGCGTCCGTGGCACGTGGCTCCATGTGGCCTTACGGAGCTATGAGTTGCAAAGCCGTGGCTTTTCTGTCCGCTCTGTTTTGCTTCCACGCCGCCTTCATGTTGTTCGGTGTGAGCGTAACGCGCTATATGGCTATCGCTCATCACCACTTCTATGCCAAGCGGGTGACATCCTGGGCGTGCGCCGCTGTCATCGGGGTTTCGTGGATTCTGGCAGCGGCCATGGCCCTGCCACCTGTGTTTGACATGAACACGTACAGATTCGTGCACGAGGAGGAGCAGTGCATGTTTGAGCAACGTTACGCAAGGGTCAACGCCACACTGGGGTTCACACTGATGTTGGCTGTGGTGGTGGGAGCCACACATGCAGTGTATGTCAAGATGCTCTGCTTTGTGTATGACCACCGCAAGATGAAGCCAGCCCAGTTAATCCCAGCTGTCAGCCACAACTGGACTTTTCATGGACCTGGAGCAACTGGTCAAGCAGCTGCTAACTGGATCGCTGGATTCGGACACGGTCCGACACCACCCACTCTAGTGGGCATTAGGCAGGTAGCGCACAGCGCCAATAGAAGGCTGCTTGTCCTGGATGAGTTCAAGATGGAGAAGCGAATTGGGAAAATGTACTGTATGATAACGCTGGCATTCCTGCTGCTCTGGGCACCGTACAATGTGTTGTCTTATGCACATGTCTTGATGAAGGATAGCGGCTTGCCACGGGGATACGTGAGTGCTGCAGTGTGGCTCACTTTCGCTCAGGCAGCCATCAATCCACTCATTTGCTTTGTTTTCAACAAGGAGCTTAGGACACGATGCCGAGCATGTTTCTCTTCCTGCTTGAGTAGTCCTACGCAAACGCCCATGGAGCCATATTGTGTGATCTAAAGCTAGTTTGCAGTCTATGCCCACATTTTTCTTCTATTAAAAGATTCTGAAGAAATGCTGATAAGCCTAATTAAAAAAAGACTTCACAAGACCAAAAGAGAGCTGTAATGAACCATTTTGACAAAAACAGGTTTAGTAGTAAATAATTACAGTGTGTGCCATTATAGGCAAATAATCATTGATCAGGTGGTGTGATGCATTACCACTCTCTGATTACAGTACTTTTTTTCATATTATTTTCCTATAACGGGACATTCCAAAGTGTTTTATTTTTCTTATACCACATCAACTTGCGAATGATTGTAATTTGGCATTTAATAGCTGACAACATAATATACGAGGGTGAGTCAAAAATGATCTGCACTTTGGCTATAGAATTTATTTTAATTAACTTAAAATTACAAATACATATTTGTTAAAAATATCCATTCTTTTCAATGTACTTTGTCCATCTGTCAACAACCTTTCATATTCTCTCATTAAAAATGTTTTAGGCTGAGCTGTGAGCCAAAAATGCACTGCGGCCTTTATTTCTTTATCAGAAGTGAATCTTCGTCCTCGTAGCTCTGCTTTCAGGGGACCAAAGAGGTGAAAGTCCAATAGAGCAAGATCAGGACCATAGGGAGGATGCTTTAACACCTCAAAACAAAGGTTTTGCAGAGTGTCAATAGTGTGGGCAGAAGTGTGCGGATGTGCATTTCCATGTACAATAAGATCACATCGCCCTTGTGTAGCAGTGCTCTGCTTTTAATCTGAAGTTTAGGCTTCAGCTCTTTAATAAGCGTCTCACTGTAACGACCACTGTTGATTGTTGAACCTTTTTTCTAATAATGTTCCAATGCTGGCTGTTGAGAAGCCAAGAAAACTGTAAGCATCAATTTTCCAGCTGATGGTTGACTTTCAAACTTTTTTTGGTCGGCGATTGAGGATGTTTCCATTCCATACTCTGTAGTTTACTCTTAGGCTTGTAGTGATGAAGCCATGTCTCGTCACCAGTAATGATTGTCTTTAAGAAACTTTCACCTTCCTTAAAGTATCAGTCCAAATTTCGTTTGCAGATATCCAAACAATTTTGTTTATGCTCATCTTCACACCTCCACAGCAGTGACTGGGGGGACAGTAGCCTTGAATGGAAAGTGCTGGTAAGACACTGCGGCCAACAGAAGCTTTAATATAACCAGAGTGCGGATTTTGACTCACCCTTATATTTTGTGAGGTGTTTATAGTCGTGTCTAATGCTGCATAACATTCCATAACATTGTTCCCTTATCATCATCTGAGAAACCAGAAAGTGTCCTCTTTCTGGAACATAGTTAAAAACTTGTTTAATTGCACTGAAGCCCAAAACTCCTTTAATAAAATATGAGCTAAAGTTTTTTCTCACAGAAAGATAATTTTTTTCAATATAATGTCATTATTAATCTATTTATTATTAGACTTAAATTATGTGGCGCAGTCACCATACAAGTCTCTGTGAATGAGCTGTTACTATAGAAACAAGAGCATATTAGAACGAGCACATTAATCTAAACCTGTCAAAGAAAATTAAGAAAAATCTTCTGAACAATCAGATTCGAGACTTCATCAGTGCTGTAGAGTATGTAATATAACTTGAAATACTCACATTGACATTGCAACATTGATGCCAAAAGGAATAATGTTTTAACAATTCTGTTTAAATACCTAGACTTCGGAGTTTCCCTTTAAACTTTCCTGTGGTTTTGGGCCTCCGAGTGGTGCAGTGGTAAAGTGCTCGCCCTATCATCTGGAGATCGCTGGTTCGATCCCCGGGTGATGCTG